>NW_027019698.1:3126006-3144191 GCF_013076305.1 Rhopilema esculentum | reverse complement strand
TGCATTCTGGCTATAAGATGATGAGCATAATGATCAGCAGGCAAAGACTGAAGTGGAAGATCCAAAGATATGGTTTCAGGCGAGGGAGCATGGCGTCCAAAGACTAGAAAGAATGGTGTGATGTCAGATGTACCTGAAATAGGCGCAGTATTATGTGCATAAACTGCAGGCTGCAAGAAATCTTCCCAGCGATCCTGATTCTTTTCGCAAAAAATTCCGATAGCGCTGTTAAGAAATCGATGTACACGTTCTGTAGCGCCGTTCATGCGCGGACGAAAACCTGAAGTGTATACTTGACGAATAGAAAGCAAAGATGTTAACCTATGCATAACTGCATTAAGAAATTCACCACCGCGATCGCTCTGTAAAACTGATGGAAATCCTAGTTGAAGAAGTACATGATCTAACAATGCGCGTGCAGCTGTTGTTGCTGTTTTGTCCGGGACAGGTATAGCGCGAAGGAAGTTAGAAAACGGGCACACAGCTGTAAGAATCCATTTATTTCCCGATGGTGAAGTTGGGAGTTCACCTACATAGTCCACGCCCAGGGTGTGGAAGGGATGTTCAAAAAGTCTTATCTGCATAGGACCGTGTGGCTGATTAAGCGTTTTAAATTTGATGCAATCTGGGCATCGGCGGATCCAATTGCGGACATGCTTGGACATATTGCGCCAATAAAAGTCGCGGGAAAGGCAATTATAAGTTGCATCTCTACCACGATGCATTCCTATAGGACTGTTATGATATGCATATAGCAGATGGCGCTGAATGCTGGTATCCGATGGAACAAAAATGCGTAAATGATCAGGTTGAGCCATAAATTCATCTGAATAATAAAGAAGACCATCAATAACTTTAGCACGGTTAGCTACGGTCATCACCCAACGTTTAGTCTGTTTATCAAGGCTGCTGATACAATCAGGAGAACTGTTATGGACAAGAAAGAGTATAAGGGGTCCTAAGTATTTATCCTGTCGTTGTAGTTTAGCAAAATCAATCCTGTTGAGGTTCAGTGGATTGAGAAATTTTAAGTCATTGGTCCACTCTGTTGTAGATGGCTGAGCAGTAGTGACTGTAAGATACGTATGTGTATTGTTGTTGGGTTTTACGTTTGTGGAAACTTTATGGTGAGATGTAACTTGTGAATCGTTTGTAGAAAGAGCTGCATTGCAGGCCAGTGATAAGCAATTCAGGTTATCGTTGCAGTTTGTCTCTAGATATGGGATGTCAAGAGAAAGTTCTGTAAGAAAAAAATCAACTGTATCTGCTGGAGGAATGAACAACATATCTGCAGCTACCGAGGGTAGGGGTAAAGGAGCACGACTTAAAGTATCTGGAACAACGTTACCTTTACCGGGGCGGTGTTCAATCGTGAAATCGAATTCTGCCAAAGATAAACACCAACGTGCCAACTTCGAATTTTGTGGCGCAATTGAAGAGAGAAATTTCAAGTTAGCATGGTCTGTAATGACTTTGAATTTGCTACCCATTAGATAGGGGCGAAAATGCTCTAAAGCCCATTTGACGGCAAAAAGCTCTTGATGAGCAGTAGGCCATCGAGATTCTGTAGGGGTAAATGATCTAGAGGCATAGCGAACGGGTCTAAGCTTGTCATTTTTGTGCTGAGCGAGCATAGCACCACACCCAAATTTGCTGGCATCGGTATGTACTTCAAAACTTTTGTCGAAATCAGGATGAACAAGCATAATATCAGGAGAGATAAGCGCATTTTTAAGATTTTGGAATTCTGCCTCGTGTGGAGGTGTCCATGAAAAGGAGGCTTTCTTAGACAATAATGTACGCAAATGTTGTGTCTTAGTTGACACGTTAGGAATATATTCCCGGAAATAACCAACCATTCCAAGAAAACGTTTAAGTTGTGACGCATTGCGGGGTGGCGGGAAATTTGAAATTGCCTCTGTCCCTTTTTCAGTAGGGAATCGACCCTCTGTGGTCACTTTGTGGCCTAAAATTTGGAGATCCTTAGAAAAGAACACGCATTTAGAAGGCTTGAACTGTAAGCAAAATTTATCTGCGCGTTCAAAAATCTTTTTATAATGCTCCAGGGCTTCATCATATGAGGCAGACCATGAAATACAATCGTCGATATAAATGATGAGCCACTGGTACAAATAGTCCGAAAACACTGTATTTAAGACGCGTTGGAAAGTTTGTGGCGCTGTTTTGAGGCCAAAGGGCATCTTTATAAATTCCCATAATCCCAAATGCGTGGCAAAAGCTGTTTTGTGTCTGTCCTTTGGGTTTACAGCTAATTGCCAGTATCCATTAGCTAAATCAAGCTTAGCAAAAATGTTTCCTCCACTAATTGCGTCTAAAATATTTGCGACAGACGGTATAGGATAGCCATCGCTAGATGTAACTGCATTAAGCCCGCGGTAGTCGACAACAAAGCGAAGAGGCTGTGGCTTACCCTTTTCTAGGGGCTTACGGACAAGTATACAAGGTGCCCCCCACGCAGAGTTGCTTGGACGAACAATGTTTAACTTAAGCATACGTGCAATTTCAGCCTTAATAGCGGAAAGTTCTGCGGGGCTTTTGCGATAAGGAAGGCGATAGACAGGAGGAGAATCCCCCGTAGGAATATGATGATAAACGCCCTTAATGGTAGACAGAGGTGAGTCAGGCAAATGAAAAACATGTTGGAAGTCATGCAACAAGGACTTGAATTGCGTTAAAATGCTACGCGGCACATGTGCATACGATGGCGCGTCAAGTTCTAAGGCATGTAAAAGTTTGCCAAAATATTCCTCAGAATGCGGCTGGATATTGCTTTTTCCTATTGGAGAAAATGAATTAGCCTGATGACGCTCGGTACATTCTAAATACGGCGACAGAAAAGACGAATCAAAGGCTAGATTATCCTGTGCCATTTCCTGCAAGTTAGAGGTGTGAATAGCATGACCGCCATTAACGATCTTATCAGGATCTAAGGTCGGGAGGTCATCGATATTACGGCGGGCGGCATGGGTTGCAGAAACTAATGAATACCATTGGTTTGCTACCTGAGAAGCAGTAAAGTCTGCGGCATCTTCTAACACATTAGTATCAGTGCTCAATACAGGCCTAATGTTTCCGATCGAGACATTTAATGGCAAAATCGCAGACTCTTTAGTAGAGTGAATAACAACCGTTGTTGAGTACAAAGATTCACTACTCAGTGTACTATCCACTAAAGTTTCTGAAACGGGCGATATTGACGTCAGTAAACAAGTTGTCTGCGAACCAACATCAGAGCAAACTGGGCGACTAGGCCGACATTCTGGGTAGCTGGAAGCCAAAAAAGGGGACATGACAGAAGTGCACAAATTTGTCATGCTCGGTAACCCAGAAAGGGAAATAGGACCACTAAGGGTAGTGACCCCCGGTAATATTTTATTACCTTCCAGCCAAAGGTCACCCGAAACCGAAAATAGGGAGGAACCCACCAGCGATGTTGCAAGCAACATGCAAACAGTAACAAAATTAAAGCCCCTGTGGAGGCGAACAGGTTCACCTGGCTGTGTTGGTAGGGCAGTCAACAAACATGTAACATTAGCAGTAGAAGTAAAACTACTTGTAGGAAAATGCAAATGTGGAAATGCATGAATAGGATTAGAATCGTGACACTTGACTTCGAATTCTAACCCTTTATCGGCAAAGTATATAGTTAGAGCACGAGAATTAATACGGGCATCGGTCTTGCGTAAATGATTTTGGCCAAAAAGTACCGGCCAAGATAAATTTGGCACGACAAGCATAGAAAAAGTTGCAGAACGCCCATTTTCAAATTGCAAGGGAACTTGCATTATACCTACGGCTTTAAGAGAGGCCGAGGGACTGGCAACAGAGACTTTAACGGGCTGCTCTAAGCGCGAAAACTTGAGGTCAGGGCGTGTTTCAAGAACTTTATCGGCGTGCGCTTTGCTAACTAATAACACTGAGCAGCAAGTGTCGAGAGGCAAAGGGAGAGAAACCCCAGCTGACGAAACAGAACACCATAAAATATTACGGTTCGCAAGATCTAAATTAGAAATTGTGACACTATCTGGAGCTAAACTTATGGCAGGCATGCTATAAACATTGTCTTGCGAACCCCCTTTGGGAGGGACGGCCTCATCGTTGGGCGGTGCAACATGTTCTTTACTCGTGAGCAATAATGAGTGGATAGATTTCAATAAAGAAGTCGTATCAGAATCGACAGACGGTTCCACCTTAGCAATATGCGTATGGAGTGAGTTAGGTTCAACTGAATTATAATGCGAAATAGCCTTGGTCCTATTATGACGAACAGCTTTACAATTAAAGCGACCACATTTGGTGCACTTATGAATATAACCTTTCTTACATCTACCATTAGAAAGTTCACAAAAGGCACGGGGATATTTATTATATTGAAAGCAAAGTGCACCTGAAGGTTTTGGTGTTGCTTCTTGACTGTGTGCAGGTGCTTTTCTTGGGTAGGCAGGAACAGGCGTAACGGGTAAAGCATTGGCTGTAGAAATAGGCTCGTCAACTGCGATTGAAGTAGTTTTGGTCTCGTATCGTTTGGCAGCTTCAATCAGGGCCATTAAAGTCGGATAGTTGAAATCCCTAGCAAAAAGATCCCGCGAAATATCCTCACGTAGTTTGAGGGCAAAGGCATGAATCAACTCGATTTCATTTCCATCGGCTGTCATGTGAATACCTGGAATTAGTTTCTCCAAGGAATGTTGGGTCTCACAAAACCGGTGTGCGAAGTTGGAGACGCTTTCGTGGTGTTGTTGGCGCATGGTATAATACGTGGCCAAGAGATTGCGAATTTGCTGGTCTTTTGGAATTCCACGTTGGGAGTGAAGAACCATTAGTGCAGCATTGTAAAACTGGTAATAGTCATCAGAGGTCGGAGATGCAGGCAATCGGACGAGATGGGTGCTCTCATAATTGCAAAGAATATCGAAGGCACGGCTATCCTTTCGGCACTGTTGCTTGAGGTACGTTAGATAAAACTGCGGATTTGCACCAGAAGATCGGAGAACCTGGTTGAACTGGTCCAGAAAACGGTCAAGATCTTCAATTCCTGTATATTCAGGCAGTGTAAGGTTCGGCAGGCGAAGAGCAGCATGACCAGGAGAAGTTTGCGACTGAAGATTTATAAGGTCGGATAAATCTTTTACGGCAGAGGCAAGTGATTTCAATTCTTCGATTCTTGACTTATTGGATGCATTTTGTTCTTTAGCAACAGCGGCCAAACCATTGATAAGTCCGAGAGTTTCTTCTTGCGACATACGGGACGGCGATCGTGACAAAACGGGTCATCCACCAGATGTGAGAGGTGCTTCTATTTATATTATTGAGATGGTAGAGCAAGGAAACACACTCTTTACATTTTCATATCTTGATAATCATTCAAGATTTATAACTTAACTGAACGAGGATACGAAGATAACTGAACTACGCTTTACAAAGCTTCGGATTAAATAGTACTTGTCACGTGATTATAAAAGGTCATGTGATCTGGGGAGCGTCCTACTACAGAGGGAGGGGGGGGGGGGGCATTTGACAAGGAGTTATATTATCGGTGCACAGGTGGTTTAAAATTCAAAAGAAGACTTCGTTCGAAATATCTGACTAGTTTAATATCTAAAATAAACTAATTTTGCTGAAGCATTACAAATCCTATTACTTACAAATATTATCATTATTCAGAGAAATGACGCAAGTAAAACACCATGATATATACTGAAATTTTTAGAAACAATCTCTTAGTAATCAACTCAACTTTAAATCTACCATATTTAGTTTTGATAAGAAGTCTTGTTCAGTTTCTGCAAGTGGTGATCTGGAAACAGGGTTATCTACCAAACAAAGCTGCTTAAGAGACGGTGCATCTCTCAATTTTTGCAATTCTTCCAGTTTTGCTATTTCTGAAAAACGTCAAGGAAAATGCTCTACTTCGATGCTCAAAAGAGAACAATCCTATAATTGTAAAAGTAATAATATAAAAGACAGTGATAAGTGTAATTTTTGAATGATAAGGGACACTGTCATAAGTTAACCTTGCCTGGATCATTTTCTGAAAAAAAAGTGATAAGAATAAATCTTGTTGAAGAGCTAGAGAGTCAACTGACAATGCGAGTGCACGAATAAACAATAATAAAGCCTCTTTTAGAGCTGATCCCTTAATGGCTACATTTGCATGTTTGTGTGAATAGCATTCAAACGGGCAGGAAACAAATATTAGCCATTAGGTGTTTGCTACATTCCCTTCCAAAGACAAGCTTTTCTACACAACTTATAGGATACACCAGTTTTGAGCCATGGCTAAAACTCCTTTTTAATGCCTCTTCCTACAAGCCTTGCTTGCTGTTCTCATTTTATGCTCATTCGTCAAACTGTATTTTGAAAAATTTTCTAGTGCATTCATTGCCTATTTTAGAATACCAAACAATGCCAACAAATTTTCAATAAAAATCTAGCTTAAATAGAAAATTAATTAACATTGTTTAAATCTGATTATTATCACTTGATTGATCAGTTTCTTTTGTAGTTTCTTTTGCAGTTTCTTTTATAAATAAAAAGTATCAAAAAGCATACATTTCGATTTGCTTTGTGACACTTTCTTTTTAGTTTGTGATAATTTTATTCGTGGGTCGATATTGATATGGCGATTATAAACAACTCAAATAAGTTTTTGGTACCGCAATATTTAAATATGGCACGAAATAGCAGAAACATAGCATACTAAACTACTTCTCGCCTGACACTCTTCAGAGTGTAAACGTTAGATAATGACCAAAAGTAAGCTAAAAATTTATATCCAGGTGTGGAACTAAAGTAACGTGAGGACTTTTTACTAAGAGTCTAGGAGAGGAAACGAAATCTCTCTGTCCACGCAAGAAGAGGATCCTCTGTTTTCATGTAAAAAGATCCCAAAACCCTTAAATGAAAAGAAGTCTTTCCCTGCCCAATGATTTTGAAATTGTCGTCACTCTACGTTTTGGCACACTCTGGACTTTAGTGAGCATTGTTTACCAATTTACCACATGTTACTTGGGCACTGCGACTTTTGCAAAACGCCGTGGCTGTTCTCTTTTCGGAATCATTTTTGTCTGATGCTTGCAGGAACATGCTGTTTTATTCATTTGACCATATTTTTATTATTATAATAATGCATAAATGTTTTATTATTCAGTCAATTGACTATGATTCAACTAATCACTATCTAGTGCGTCCTACATACCGAACTTCAAATCGAAACGAAAATTCATAAACAACTAAACTTTCTTATTGGTAGGAACACCGCCCTTTTGAATGGAGCAGCATGACCCATTGATTTTAAATTATCATGGTAATCCATGTATCAAACTCTGTTTTGATAATGAGAACTATAATCAACAAGTGATCTGAAATTTAAATGCAGCACTAAAAACTAAATAAAATTTCTCACTTTATACTTTGACTAACAGCAAAGGAGCAAATTTGAAAAAGATACTGTTTCCTTTGAGAGACAGGTCTCTCAGGTGAGGTACCAAGGAAAATCCGTCCAAGCAATCAACTTCGTTTGCATCTAGGTTTATTTGCGTCAAATTTTGAAGCATGTGAACATTGTGTAATGACGTCATCTTGTTTGATGAAAGATTGATGGTGTTTACAGATGTTAGATATTCCAAATGGTATAATGCAGTCAATTCCTGGTGCAAAAAGGAAACAAGAAATATCAAAATCGAGTAGAATTTTACAATCCTCAAGTGGGTGGAAAAGTAAAAAGATCTCCTGTCTTAAAAGAACAATAAATAGCAATAAGCAGAAAATTGCAATAAATAAGCAATAAAAAAGGGGCAAATTCATTTTACAACAAATTACAAACTACAACAATTAAACTCACAGAAAACTACAATTTCAAAAAGCTAGTGAATTGCTTACCTTTTCTTCAAGATTCAGTGTTTGAAAATCATCCTTCGACAAAAACATGCATTGATGAGAGAAGTCATTGACAATTACAGAAAAGTCGCATGGAAAATTAAACAACAAATACATTTGTTTCATCAGTTTGGCGAAGGAAAACCGGGGAAATTGAAGCTCAATGAGCAAAGGAAAATAAATATTCATTGCAAAGAAATGTGCATTTCAAGTCAACTTTTTTCACAATGATTTAAAAACCAAAAGCTTCAATGCTTCAGAAAACAGCATAACAGCGTATGGAAAGAATTAGAAAACCATATACCGAATGACCCTTACAGGATGCTACATACATACATTCTTTACAATCTTTAACTAATCAAATCTTTTAGATTAAAACCACCTAAAAGGTAAATTTTTAGAATTGCCTACAAAAAGAGGATCTACTAGTATATGTAGTTAACGTCCTTACAATTTACGGCACTGCTTTCGTTTTCATAGGAAATAGTTTCTAAAAGATACTATTTCCGATAGCTACGATACGATAGAAACTATATTAAAAGAAACTATAAAAGCAACTGTAGAAATAGCTTTTGAATGAATCATTATTCCCAACATCTCGTGACATACACCAAATAAAAACATCTGGTGACATACACCACACATTACCAATTTTTCATACGAGCAATTACAATTTAAGTATGTGTATACTGAAAATAGAAAATTAACGAAAAATGAATTCCACACAATCAGAGGCAGAGAGAAATATTGAGCAGCAAGCCATCTTCAATTAACTGAAGAAACTTAAACAATAACTTCTGAATGCAATTGACTTTACTTTGCATTGGGTCAATATTCCCGGAAATTTACTTACCTTTGCTCTCTTCATCCTCCGTATTTCATCTTCGATTTGATATTTGCTTCCTTAATGATAATGATAAAAAACATGACAGGGAAATATAAAGTTCTGGACGGACGATACTGGCTTAAGTATATGAATATTTTACTTTTACAGATCATTCTGCAAGGATAAGGGAGCGTGAAGTTAAAGAAAACTGCAAATTAGAAACATTTGGGAAACTAAAAGCTATGACAGAATAAAGGAGTTAGGAACAGTGATAAGAGAAACAAGATTGGCAACGAGAAAATACAATTATAGCTCCCTTATCAAATAAAAGCCATACTTAGGATTTTTGAGGGGCACAACTCTTCCTAGTTTGATAGCATACCTTAATAGCTTTGCAGCTTTCTTCGTTTTTTGGGTTATTCCATGCCAAATGGACCAATTTTTGAAGTAGTCCCACATGCACAACCTCAGATTTGTGTAATTGTTTATATATGTACGATAGGAGCATCCTGAAAATTTCAGCTTGATATCTTATACCATCCCAAAGATATGGTTCTTCAAAGTCTCCCACTTTGGCTCTGATGAGGAATTCTGGGAGATGGAAACAAACTTTTTGCAAACTTTGAGGTCCTATATTTCCTTACCAGATTTTGTTAGCCTCTTCAAAATTGATACCCTGGAGCTTTTTTTAGAGCACTATCAGACAAAATTTACAAAGCTAATCATTTTTCAATACCTTATGGATGGTATAGAATATCACGCTGAAATTTTCAATGATGCTCCTATCTTACACATATGAACATTGACATAAATTTTCATGCAAATCTGAGGTGGTGCATGTGGGACCCCTAGTCCACTTGGCATGGAATGACCCTTTTACAATGCTAGGTTCTAACACGAACTCGCTACATCGAACCATAGAAACATCAAAGTGAGTCAGCATTCAAAAAGAGGCTATGCCATCATTGCTGCCATCAGAGGAAATCAAATTATTAAATGAGGTGAAAGTCACATACGCAAGTCTCGATAGTATTCTCTTCTCATGCCATCACAGTCTACAAGTCTTTTTAGGAGCGATTCAGTTTCATCGCTATACTTTTCTGGGTTCAGTGCCCTCATCAAAAATACAACAGTTAACATAACCCCTAAAATATAATAGGTCAAAGCATTATTCACGAAATTTGAGATATATAACTGAGATATTTCAGCGTTTTGAAAATAATTTGAAATACGGCCACAACCAATATATCTATTCAATATTCAGTGTTTCCTTTTAAAAGGATATGTTGTGATGAGATCTCAAAATTTCATCAGCACGATGCTTCAAGAGACCAGCCCTAACTTATAAATATCAAGATGAGCTATTATAATGAAGTTATTGCCAAACGTTTCATTGCCATTCTCAGTTGTAACAAAATGTCATTCAACGCTACAGAAAGTATAAATCATTATAAAATCTGTTTCTTGTTATCAATTTCAATTACAATACCAATAATTGCAATACCAATATTACAGCGGTGGCAACAAGCAACGTACATTTATTCTCAGATTCTTCTTCGAGGAGCATTTTGCAAGATTCAAGCTCATTATTCAACACGTCAGCTTTGGCAGCAGTATGGTTATCCCTGGAATGTAATCTTCCGCTTTAGGATAACAATAATATAAAAAAAATTATTACACAGTTTAGATTCATGCCTCAAGAGAAAAACTGAGTAAACTGTCATTATCCTAAAGACATATCATTACATCGTCGTTCCTCATTCAATCATTAATTGATCATCTTAAGTTCTTACATCAATCCAGTTCCGAAATTTCTAAAAGGAAGCAGCCACCTATTTATTTCATTCATGGCATCATTGTTTATGTGGTCATCCCCTTCCAGGTACAAACCTACGAAAGGGGATGTGTGAGCGGAATATTTCACCATTTTGGGATGCCTTGTCAATCCTTTATTTACGCCAGGTAATAGAAGCATTGAAAAACGTTTTCGTTGTCTGGCTCTTTACTCTCTATTTCAAAGGAAAATGCATTCATCATACCAAAAAAGTAAGAACAGTAGCTAAAATCTTCAGCATTGTGACGTCAAAGCATATCTGTTTGTCTTAAAGATCCTTTCATGGAATCTGTCTTGCATGAATAGACAGAACATGACGAAATAGACTTTGGTTTCATTATGAGGGCAGCAGCTCAAGCTAGAGATCTCGAACAAGTCTCCTTCGAGTTGTAGCCTCCGAAAAAATACTCTGACATTATGAATCAGTGATACAATATTACCTAAACATAAGATGTGATTCTTCAAGGTGCCAACTCCACGAAGCTTCATTTTCACCTGCAATAAAAAAAAATTTCACAGCACTCCATTATTATAAACATATTGCGATTTTATAAACAGATGCACTATTAAGATCGGCAAAAGAATATCAGCAACCTTTCTTACAATTTTTTGTACTATAAAAAGGGGCTCTTCTAGACACAGAGAGATTGGAGATTTGAAGAAAGTATGGAAAAGCGTAAACTCATAAGGGAATTAACGTCTGATATTAAAAAAGGCAAGGAGAAATTTATATTCAGGTGCGGATTGCTGAAAAATAATAATATAAGAGAAGATAAAAAAAATAATGATAGGTCTCATTGGTTCTTTCCTATTGACCAATAGTTGAAGAGTCCGAGACTCCTAACAAACTCTTTCTGTCTACACAAGTCTCTGTCTAGAGCTTCAAAACATCTAAATGAAAGGACAGCCTTGCTTGCCAAGTCATTGCTTTCAACATTACTCCGTACAAAATTCTAAACATCTACTTATCACTACGTTTATACTGGGTAAGTGTCGGACGAAAGGTACTAAAATATGTTTTATCTTTCTTCTCCTTTCTCTGTACTAACTTAATGCGCTTGCTTTCGCACTTTATTCGATATGTTTACAGATTAAAATAAAGAAACATACGAAAGACATACCTTGCTTAAGAGTGCATTCTTTTTTCATGCCATTACCTATTTCCACTATAACCCTGCTTTCAGAATCCTCCAAATTTTTTTTAATGTTGGCTATTTGTGACAGTTAAGGCAAAAAACATCGAAGTGCATTATCAAAAAACTTTATATTCTAAATGCCTTGAAAAATTGTACTGGTCTTCACCATTAAAATCTACAAGTTTTGAACGTTTTGAACTATAGAAATTGTTCTTTTATACTGGAAACCTCAATATTCATAAAACTTAATAACGATTTGCTACTTTTTCACTCCTTTAGTAAGACCTGAGTTTTTCAAATAAGTACTAGAAACTCAAGGTAAAGAAAATATGATCAATCTAAGTACATGTCCAAACAAAGACACATCTCATACAACTGCATTGGAGAATGAAATTTTTGTTGCTGAAAAGGATATCCAAACATGCGAAGGGCTTTGCTTCTGGGAACTTGATGACCATGTTAGATTATCGAACTTCTCGTCATTAATGAAGATATCAATGGTTGCTTGTGAGTTGAGCTGAAAATAATGTGATTGCTTAAAAAGAAGACTTTATCAATGGCATATTTCTACAAAAATTCTAAGTCTTTGGGGGACTTTCAAAATTGACTGGCACAGAGTTCAATCCTTCACCTTTCTATGAAGTTCAAGGATAAAGTTAAGTAATCACTTTTATTAAAGATTCATTGCTAACAATGAGCCATTGCGCTCCGCAAGTATCCCATAATGCATTTTTAGACAGTCTGAAATCAATTTTGGTTAATCCGTAAAAGTTTACTGCCATTGTTTGGATCGTCGCCACGCTCGCAAAGGCCCATTGTTAGCAATGAGTCTTTAAATAACGAGTAGATATAAAATAATGATAAGAACATCTTTGGCCTGATGGTATTCATTAACAATTGCATTTTCAGATGCAGAAAAACATATCCATTTTACTACTGCATGAAAAGAAAAATGTTGCCTGTTCAAAACAACATCGATAAAAATACATAAAAATAAATTTTAGCACGTACTTGGACTTTTTTGGAAAGACTAACAACCAGCCTCAAACCGTCGCTTGTTGTTTTAATTCCTATGTACAAAATATCTAGCTTTTGTTCCTCTGCAAAAGAAAGGTCTTATAAAGATCAACACGACAGATAAATCCTATCTTGTATGACAAGAGTAAATATTTTAATAGGATGGTGAAATTGGTGAAATTGTTGAAGAGCTGACTTCTGTTTGAGCAAAGACAATCAGTGACAAAGTGTTCACTTTCAATAGATAGCAGTTTTAAACTGATTAACCGATATGGACAAAAACTAAGGCGTTATGAATTAAAAAAATGAAATACTGAATGTAAATGTGGATTATAAATTAAAAAGCGAAATACTGAATGTAAATATAAAGAATTAGCCAGATGTTATTACTATTGATTATTGGTACTTTCTTTATGCTAAAATATTCCAATATCTTAAACTTTTTGAAAACTTTATGTTGAGAACAAGATAGATGACAATTTAAAAATCCTGCCTTGACATACCTCTTCCAAGGAGCCATCTTTGATAAAACCAAGCACTTTGGTCGTTTGGGTCAGTGAAGAAAGCATTTTGGACAAGTCCAAATTCTAAATAAGGTAATTTTAATTTGGACGTTTTCAATACTAATCAATTGCTTATGAAAAAGGGACATTAAATAATTGTCATAAAGTATATTTTAATATCAGCTTGTCTGTACAAACTGTTAAAAAAATTGGATTAAAGACACACTTGCATCGCTCTGAAAATCTAGAAAACTGCAATGATCCAAGCAATTTTTTAGTCTCAGCATAAGTGATCTATGATAAAAATTATTTTACTGGAGGCATTTATTATGCAAACAATCACAGACTAATTTGAATTAGATTGAATCAGTTAGTAGAAACAGAGGTAATAATTTTTAAATACATATGACAGGTGCAAACCTATCAATTAGAAGCAATCACATGGAAAATACATGCCAGGATGCATTTCAAAGCACTGAAAAGACAATTAAAAAGTGCAGAAAACCTTTCCTTGGAGTTGTTTCCTATATCAATGTAAACTGATCATAGGTCAGAGAAATGACTTCTATATGATAACATCACAACTGAACATGTGACTAAGCAAACATAAAATTACAAGTAAACACAAATCATTACAAAAACAATTCTTAACATACCCCTCAACAAAGCAGTCTCTTCAACTTTTCCCTTACATTGTGGATCAGGGTGAACAAGTGGCAGCAACTTTGCTCTGTTGTGCCAAGCAGAATAATTTGAAAAATTTTCAGAAATCTTTTTGGTAGTAAAATCAAATTCTTCTTTGCTTGATACATTAGCATTTTTGACAACAAAGCGACGGTAATCCCAGCAGTGAACTTGAAATGAAACAAAAAGTTGATAACATTAGTCAAGAAATTATGAAAAAATCATGTTTAACAGGTTAATACAGTAAAATGTTATTATTAACAGGTGTCTTCTTATAGCAAACACATCAACAAAGAAAAAATTTCAAAAATGGAAGGAGCCCTTATTGAGGCAAGGAACTTGTGAAAAGACTCAGTATAGATAGCAATAATGGTTCAGAAAGCTAAAACAGTTACTCTGAAATGCAAGTAAGCAGTGGTTTCCAAGAGAGACAAAACTGAAAGCACTAAATTAAGAGTTCCACGTTTGAAAAGCTAAGGAAAAACCAAACTGAAGAAGCTGAACAGCAACTTAAATTTGCATTTGCATAGTATTTGATCTAAGCTTTTCCTATTTGCCAAATCAAGCAAAAAATGATCTGCCAGAAGTGTTCTTAAACTGGACATCTGTTTAATGTATATAGGAAATCTTAGGCTAGACAGTGTCAAGAAAAAATACCTATATGATCTACACAACACCCCAAGCAATCTTTCTCTGACATATCACTTTGCTTTTTCTCAAAAACCTATGATTTTGTGTTTCCAGGTGTACAAAAATTGGCCACTTACAGTTTCTAGAATCCATTGACAAAAACTTATTGCATAACATCAAGTCTCTCTTCCAGTCTGGACTAGGCATATTTTGTAGTGCAAACCTTCTGTGTTCCCAAACACCATATGATTTTGGATTAACATGCAAGCAGCTTTGCAAGAATTTAAGTTCATGAAGAAATAATTCATTCATTTCATCATCAGACCTGACAAGAAAAAAACAAGATATATGCAAACACAATAACAACTAGTCTTTAAACAAATCCCCTTCCTTTGTTTATAAGCTATCATTTAAAACTACTCATCAGCATTTTCTTGTGCATCTTAAGTTCTTTGTGTTGGTTGCAAAATGTTTTCATTTAAATCATGAGGAAAACCTGGATGGCCTATGTAGCAGATGGAGAATTTATGATCTTATTAACAGCTTCTGACAGGGATCATACTCCAAACCCTCAAAATTTTCTTGATAAAAGTTTATAAACATCATTTAAAAAAAGATACAGTATTAATGTGTTAATCATAGGAAAAGTTGCTCTGATTCATCTTACCAACAACTAACTTTTGGATGGGAAGAATCAAGCGTTCTATGGTATCTAAATTATTTGTCCCTATTATCCAGTTAAGTTCAACTAAATTCAGTCTGTACAGCAGAGCTGTTACCAAAATGTTGCACAACAAACCTCTGCTGCTTAATTTTTAGAAATATTTCTTTCCTTATGTTCCACATGGTAGAGAAGTCTGGATTTGAACCAAGGAGTTTTTCTGTAAGCTTCAAAAGTTCATCATCAAGCTCTTCATTTTTTCTCTATTAAGGAAAAAATACCCTGACATGTTGGCATTGTTAAATGTTTGAATTTGACTGAAAAAAATAATAGATGATAAATTAATTCCAAAATTCGAAACTTCAAAACAATGAATGTCATGTTATGCAAATAAACAAGTTTGTTTTTCTCTCAAGGTAAATGTTGAGAAGTTTCCATCTGATATTTTATCCAAAAACATATCTACTAATTCTCATTCCATCTTTTTTTTATGCCAAATCAAAAAGTCAGTTTATAAAAAAACTATGCCATTTGGATAGTTATGGATAAGTAATTCCACCTTATTAAAAATTTCCTCAGTTAGAGTCTTAAATTTTTCAGCTTTCTCTGCTCTTTCCTTTTTTCTCTCTGCTTCCTGTTCAGCTGTCGTCTTTACTTTCAATACACCATGCTGAAATCCAAAAAAGGTATTATAGTATCTCCTTGTTATTAAACTTCTTGCTAGCTATCCTGCATTGTTTGAGATACAATACTTTACTAGAACAAAATTTTACTGGCTTACATTTGATTTGCAATCACAGGTATCATTAGTCAAGACTGCAAAGTACTTTTCTGTACAGGGAATCATTTTCTGCCTCTTGTGCTTGCATTGAACAAACCAAGTTACAAAATAGCAGGTTAAAGCTTAGGATTTTTTAAATAGCATTTATAAGCATTTGTTGAGGATGTGTGCGTGATTCGCATAAAGATCTGTGATGCAACTGCATGGATTAATCTGACTTTGATGAAAATGCTGTGATGGAATTTGAGGGAAAAATTATTGCATGGGGAATGCTTCCCCAAGCATACCCAAACATTGCAGTTTGGTCATCAGTGGATGTGCATGCTTTAAAAATATAACATCCTTTAATGTATAATGTGGAATGTGGAATGACCTTCCTGCCAAAACTTAACAAGCATCTTCCCTAAATGTGTTCAAAAAATATATTTAGTCAATTATTTAGTCAAATTTTATTATTATCAATTATTTATTATTTAGACAAATATATTTCTTTTCTTTCAGTGTGCTTTTATACTCTGAATCTAATAAGTTTTTTGCATTTTTTGCATTCTCAATATATTGTTTAATTTCTTATCTTCAATATTGTACTTAATTTCTTTACTTTAATGTTTTCGATTTTAATTAAAGTTTTAAGCGGAGGAATTAAAATGAGATTGTAGCAATTTGGTAATGCAAGCGCGAAGATTTTATGTGAAGCTGCCTAACTGGCTAACTATTATTCCTACATATGAGGACCTTGGCTTCTTTGCAAATTGGAAACTATTCCCCTTCAGCTGAAGCATTTTTGCAATTACAAAACATGCCTGAAGGACTGGAAAACCCCCAGCAGCTTCTTCTGCAAAAAGTGTCCCAGCTTCCTAAAGGCTTTTAAATGTGGCTCAGAAAAAAAAGGCCAGAGTGAATAAATACCATGCTGCTTAGCTTTAAGTACCACTTGATGATTTTGATTACAATTCTTTTTCCATCAATCTACTTCCCGTTATTGACAGGCTACATCGAACCTAAAACAGCAACCATTATAGTTAAGCCTCGTGATGAGTTGGAAACGTAATACTTGCAGCAAGAACAACAAATTCTTTCTGAATTCTTTTTACGATTGTTGTTAAGAACAAGTAAATGGTCAGTTATAAAAGGAATCGTTGATGAGTTACTAACAGGCACAAGGGATTTATGTGGGTGAATTTATGTAAATTTACATTACTGTGCTGATGAAAAAGCAGTGTGTATTGTTTATGTATATTTACAGCCTTTACTGATTTAGGGTATACATGTCAATTTTTTTCGTCGTTTCGAACGAGGGAATCGAACCCATATACAGTAAATAAACAGAGTAAACAATACACGTAGCAAATATGAAACACCGCAATACGCCGATAATAAACTTTATTGACATTGTATACCCTAAGGGTTCTATTTTTAATTTTATGAACGTTGTTAATTCCTAAAGTTTTGTGTTTACTGGAATGGAAACTACGGAATAGAATAGAAAGCGATAATACAATGCATACGAATGTTAACAATGTGGAAAATTGTAGGAATACCGAAAGGCCTGTTTTCTTCTTAGTATATCATGGATATAGTATGAATCCATTTTATCCAACAGTCTCACTAGAGTTTGAAATTTTTGAACGTGAGCAAGCTTCATACCAAGATACAAATGCGTAGCAAAAGAATTGTTTAGTTGAGCATGTTTCAAATAAAGCATTTTTCTTTGGTTTTTCACATTGGCCATTAACTTTCTTTTTAACTGCTAAATTTGTGTCTTAAATTTGTGCCCATGTATATAGATTCAAGCAGAGGTGGCGCCAGAAATCTTCTGTCAGAGGGGCTGGAGCTTCCGACAGGGGGGCTAAAATGACTAAAATAAGCAGTTTTTGTACATTATTTTGTCAGATTTGCTCCAACAATAACCTAAAATTTTCTCCGATGGGGGGGCTACATGCTTCCAACGGAGGGGCTGTAGCCCCCCTAGCCCTCCCCTGGCGCCACCACTGGATTCAAGAACATCTAAATGTAAAACAATGTTCTTTCAAATTATATAAAAACTGTATTATAATCTGTGTTCACTGTTGCAGAACAAGGCAGTCAATGCTGAAAGAAAAAGATGGAGAAAAAAGACACACTGTTTAACAAGGTTTCAAGAAGTGTGCAAAGCATAGAGAATGGCCACTTAATACCCGAGTTTTCATCATTAAACATAATTAGCCTTGTTTC
>NW_027019698.1:2936572-3125906 GCF_013076305.1 Rhopilema esculentum | reverse complement strand
TCAAAACAACATCGATAAAAATACATAAAAATAAACTTTAGCACGTACTTGGACTTTTTTTGAAAGACTAACAACCAGCCTCAAACCGTCGCTTGTTGTTTTAATTCCTATGTACAAAATATCTAGCTTTTGTTCCTCTGCAAAAGAAAGGTTGTAAAGATCAACACGACAGATAAATCCTATTTTGTTTGACAAGAGTTAATATTTTAATAGGATGATGAAATTGGTGAAATTGTTGAAAAGCTAACTTCTGTTTGAGCAAAGACAATCAGTGACAAAGTGTTCACTTTCAATAGATAGCAGTTTTGAACTGATTAACCGATATGGACAAAAACTAAGGCAATATGAATTAAAAAAATGAAATACTGAATGTAAAAGTGGATTATAAATTAAAAAGCGAAATACTGAATGTAAATATAAAGAATTAGCCAGATGTTATTACTATTGATTATTGGTACTTTCTTTATGCTAAAATATTCCAATATCTTAAACTTTTTAAAAACTTTCTGTTGAGAACAAGATAGATGACAATTTAAAAATCCTGCCTTAACATACCTCTTCCAAGGAGCCATCTTTGATAAAACCAAGCACTTTGATCGTTTGGGTCAGTGAAGAAAGCATTTTGGACAAGTCCAAATTCTAAATAAGGTAATTTTAATTCGGACGTTTTCAATAGTTATCAATTGCTTATGAAAAAGGGACATTAAATAATTGTCATAAAGTATATTTTAATATCAGCTTGTCTGTACAAACTGTTAAAAAAATTAGATTAAAGACACACTTGCATCGCTCTGAAAATCTAGAAAACTGCAATGATCCAAGCAATTTTTTAGTCTCAGCATAAGTGATCTATGATAAAGATTATTTTACTGGAGACATTTATTATGCAAACAATCACAGTCTAATTTCAATTGGATTGAATCAGTAAGTAGAAACAGAGGTAATAATTTTTAAATACATATGACAGGTGCAAACCTATCAATTAGAAAAAATCACATGGAAAATACATGCCAGGATGCATTTCAAAGCACTGAAAAGACAATTGAAAAGAGCAGAAAATCTTTCCTTGGAGTTGTTTCCTATATCAATGTTAACTGATCATAGGTCAGAGAAATGACTTCTATATGATAACATCACAACTGAACATGTGACTAAGCAAACATAAAATTACAAGTAAACACAAATCATTACAAAAACAATTCTTAACATACCCCTCAACAAAGCAGTCTCTTCAACTTTTCCCTTACATTGTGGATCAGGGTGAACAAGTGGCAGCAACTTTGCTCTGTTGTGCCAAGCAGAATAATTTGAAAAATTTTCAGAAATCTTTTTGGTAGTAAAATCAAATTCTTCTTTGCTTGATACATTAGCATTTTTGACAACAAAGCGACGGTAATCCCAGCAGTGAACTTGAAATGAAACAAAAAGTTGATAACATTAGTCAAGAAATTATGAAAAAATCATGTTTAACAGGTTAATACAGTAAAATGTTATTATTAACAGGTGTCTTCTTATAGCAAACACATCAACAAAGAAAAAATTTCAAAAATGGAAGGAGCCCTTATTGAGGCAAGGAACTTGTGAAAAGACTCAGTATAGATAGCAATAATGGTTCAGAAAGCTAAAACAGTTACTCTGAAATGCAAGTAAGCAGTGGTTTCCAAGAGAGACAAAACTGAAAGCACTAAATTAAGAGTTCCACGTTTGAAAAGCTAAGGAAAAACCAAACTGAAGAAGCTGAACAGCAACTTAAATTTGCATTTGCATAGTATTTGATCTAAGCTTTTCCTATTTGCCAAATCAAGCAAAAAATGATCTGCCAGAAGTGTTCTTAAACTGGACATCTGTTTAATGTATATAGGAAATCTTAGGCTAGACAGTGTCAAGAAAAAATACCTATATGATCTACACAACACCCCAAGCAATCTTTCTCTGACATATCACTTTGCTTTTTCTCAAAAACCTATGATTTTGTGTTTCCAGGTGTACAAAAATTGGCCACTTACAGTTTCTAGAATCCATTGACAAAAACTTATTGCATAACATCAAGTCTCTCTTCCAGTCTGGACTAGGCATATTTTGTAGTGCAAACCTTCTGTGTTCCCAAACACCATATGATTTTGGATTAACATGCAAGCAGCTTTGCAAGAATTTAAGTTCATGAAGAAATAATTCATTCATTTCATCATCAGACCTGACAAGAAAAAAACAAGATATATGCAAACACAATAACAACTAGTCTTTAAACAAATCCCCTTCCTTTGTTTATAAGCTATCATTTAAAACTACTCATCAGCATTTTCTTGTGCATCTTAAGTTCTTTGTGTTGGTTGCAAAATGTTTTCATTTAAATCATGAGGAAAACCTGGATGGCCTATGTAGCAGATGGAGAATTTATGATCTTATTAACAGCTTCTGACAGGGATCATACTCCAAACCCTCAAAATTTTCTTGATAAAAGTTTATAAACATCATTTAAAAAAAGATACAGTATTAATGTGTTAATCATAGGAAAAGTTGCTCTGATTCATCTTACCAACAACTAACTTTTGGATGGGAAGAATCAAGCGTTCTATGGTATCTAAATTATTTGTCCCTATTATCCAGTTAAGTTCAACTAAATTCAGTCTGTACAGCAGAGCTGTTACCAAAATGTTGCACAACAAACCTCTGCTGCTTAATTTTTAGAAATATTTCTTTCCTTATGTTCCACATGGTAGAGAAGTCTGGATTTGAACCAAGGAGTTTTTCTGTAAGCTTCAAAAGTTCATCATCAAGCTCTTCATTTTTTCTCTATTAAGGAAAAAATACCCTGACATGTTGGCATTGTTAAATGTTTGAATTTGACTGAAAAAAATAATAGATGATAAATTAATTCCAAAATTCGAAACTTCAAAACAATGAATGTCATGTTATGCAAATAAACAAGTTTGTTTTTCTCTCAAGGTAAATGTTGAGAAGTTTCCATCTGATATTTTATCCAAAAACATATCTACTAATTCTCATTCCATCTTTTTTTATGCCAAATCAAAAAGTCAGTTTATAAAAAAACTATGCCATTTGGATAGTTATGGATAAGTAATTCCACCTTATTAAAAATTTCCTCAGTTAGAGTCTTAAATTTTTCAGCTTTCTCTGCTCTTTCCTTTTTTCTCTCTGCTTCCTGTTCAGCTGTCGTCTTTACTTTCAATACACCATGCTGAAATCCAAAAAAGGTATTATAGTATCTCCTTGTTATTAAACTTCTTGCTAGCTATCCTGCATTGTTTGAGATACAATACTTTACTAGAACAAAATTTTACTGGCTTACATTTGATTTGCAATCACAGGTATCATTAGTCAAGACTGCAAAGTACTTTTCTGTACAGGGAATCATTTTCTGCCTCTTGTGCTTGCATTGAACAAACCAAGTTACAAAATAGCAGGTTAAAGCTTAGGATTTTTTAAATAGCATTTATAAGCATTTGTTGAGGATGTGTGCGTGATTCGCATAAAGATCTGTGATGCAACTGCATGGATTAATCTGACTTTGATGAAAATGCTGTGATGGAATTTGAGGGAAAAATTATTGCATGGGGAATGCTTCCCCAAGCATACCCAAACATTGCAGTTTGGTCATCAGTGGATGTGCATGCTTTAAAAATATAACATCCTTTAATGTATAATGTGGAATGTGGAATGACCTTCCTGCCAAAACTTAACAAGCATCTTCCCTAAATGTGTTCAAAAAATATATTTAGTCAATTATTTAGTCAAATTTTATTATTATCAATTATTTATTATTTAGACAAATATATTTCTTTTCTTTCAGTGTGCTTTTATACTCTGAATCTAATAAGTTTTTTGCATTTTTTGCATTCTCAATATATTGTTTAATTTCTTATCTTCAATATTGTACTTAATTTCTTTACTTTAATGTTTTCGATTTTAATTAAAGTTTTAAGCGGAGGAATTAAAATGAGATTGTAGCAATTTGGTAATGCAAGCGCGAAGATTTTATGTGAAGCTGCCTAACTGGCTAACTATTATTCCTACATATGAGGACCTTGGCTTCTTTGCAAATTGGAAACTATTCCCCTTCAGCTGAAGCATTTTTGCAATTACAAAACATGCCTGAAGGACTGGAAAACCCCCAGCAGCTTCTTCTGCAAAAAGTGTCCCAGCTTCCTAAAGGCTTTTAAATGTGGCTCAGAAAAAAAAGGCCAGAGTGAATAAATACCATGCTGCTTAGCTTTAAGTACCACTTGATGATTTTGATTACAATTCTTTTTCCATCAATCTACTTCCCGTTATTGACAGGCTACATCGAACCTAAAACAGCAACCATTATAGTTAAGCCTCGTGATGAGTTGGAAACGTAATACTTGCAGCAAGAACAACAAATTCTTTCTGAATTCTTTTTACGATTGTTGTTAAGAACAAGTAAATGGTCAGTTATAAAAGGAATCGTTGATGAGTTACTAACAGGCACAAGGGATTTATGTGGGTGAATTTATGTAAATTTACATTACTGTGCTGATGAAAAAGCAGTGTGTATTGTTTATGTATATTTACAGCCTTTACTGATTTAGGGTATACATGTCAATTTTTTTCGTCGTTTCGAACGAGGGAATCGAACCCATATACAGTAAATAAACAGAGTAAACAATACACGTAGCAAATATGAAACACCGCAATACGCCGATAATAAACTTTATTGACATTGTATACCCTAAGGGTTCTATTTTTAATTTTATGAACGTTGTTAATTCCTAAAGTTTTGTGTTTACTGGAATGGAAACTACGGAATAGAATAGAAAGCGATAATACAATGCATACGAATGTTAACAATGTGGAAAATTGTAGGAATACCGAAAGGCCTGTTTTCTTCTTAGTATATCATGGATATAGTATGAATCCATTTTATCCAACAGTCTCACTAGAGTTTGAAATTTTTGAACGTGAGCAAGCTTCATACCAAGATACAAATGCGTAGCAAAAGAATTGTTTAGTTGAGCATGTTTCAAATAAAGCATTTTTCTTTGGTTTTTCACATTGGCCATTAACTTTCTTTTTAACTGCTAAATTTGTGTCTTAAATTTGTGCCCATGTATATAGATTCAAGCAGAGGTGGCGCCAGAAATCTTCTGTCAGAGGGGCTGGAGCTTCCGACAGGGGGGCTAAAATGACTAAAATAAGCAGTTTTTGTACATTATTTTGTCAGATTTGCTCCAACAATAACCTAAAATTTTCTCCGATGGGGGGGCTACATGCTTCCAACGGAGGGGCTGTAGCCCCCCTAGCCCTCCCCTGGCGCCACCACTGGATTCAAGAACATCTAAATGTAAAACAATGTTCTTTCAAATTATATAAAAACTGTATTATAATCTGTGTTCACTGTTGCAGAACAAGGCAGTCAATGCTGAAAGAAAAAGATGGAGAAAAAAGACACACTGTTTAACAAGGTTTCAAGAAGTGTGCAAAGCATAGAGAATGGCCACTTAATACCCGAGTTTTCATCATTAAACATAATTAGCCTTGTTTCTTTTGCTGCTTCGGCAGCAATGGTATTTGGTGGAGTTGTACCATACATACCACAGTATTATGATATCTATAAAACAAGAAATACAGATGGATTCTCTACCCATGTTTGCCTGGCTCTTCTCGTTGCAAACGTTTTAAGGATATTATTTTGGTATGTTCAATTTGTTTTTTAATATGATAGCTCTCATGAAAAAATTTAACAATCCATAATGTTGATGTTCTGTGGGATGAGCAGAGAGATTAAATTTGAAGTCTCCCTCCTACCTCTGGTAGATGAGCAAATAATTTTAAAATTTCCCCCCTCCCCCCCCCTTTCTCCAAAGCAAGAGTAACTTAATTTTCTAGCAATCTTTTTCATCAACAGTTCAACCAACACTTTTCTGAGAGTGCATGTTTAGAATAGGAGAAGTGGACATAAATCTATGATTTTGAAGAATATAAAACTGCATTAATATCTCACTGTTTGCAAAGTTTGCTGGCATTGTTTACCTTCATCTAATCAAAGTTAACAATATATATCCACAATATCAAATCGCATTGAGACTTGAATAATAATTGGTTAATGCCTTTCTGTGAGGAACCATTGGTGTAACTATAGGTATTTTTCCAAAATAATTTTGAATGAAAACTTTTTGGTGGTGCAAAAATTTAAAAATTGCTCTGAGAAAAGCAAACAGTTCAAGACAAACTAAAGCTGACATACATGTAGAGTGGTAGACAAAGCTTTAGATACACATTTTCCCAACTATTCCAACAGATAAACTGTTTTTGACATTTTGTTAAACCAGATGGACATTTTTGTCATTTATGGTATATAATAAAAATTTTCTATGGATTTTAGGTATGGACACCCCTTTGAGCTTCCTCTGCTAGCACAAAGCATCATAATGACATTTGCAATGTTAGTGTTACTTGAGCTGTGTACAAGAATAAAACGAGAAAGTGAAATGTCTGCAAAAAGAAGATATATTTGGAGTGAGTATTTTGTTACATACTATATAGCTATCAAGCATAAAATCTAATGAAATTCAGATTTTCCAAAGATACAATAAAACTAGTCCCTCAAATGTAAAACCGACTTTGAATCAATCATTTGCAAACCCTTGTTTGATGTGATGTTTCCTCTAACTAACAGTGTAAAAAGATAGTTCCAAATCAATAAGTGATAAGGAAACAGAGCTCTTCCTGTCTCACCAATAGCTGTTTTAAATTTCTACAACAGCAACACATTTTTTTAAGAGATTATGATAAAATGGTTTTGCCATTTTAAAACAAAAATAGAAGGTAAAAACACAAAGCTGTAAGTATTTAATAATATGCTACATTTATCATAAAGCTGGTAGAAAAAATAGTCATCAAATTTCATAACGGTTGGACAGCATCCTTTTGCAGCTTTTTTGTGGTAACATCAGTCAATATCTTCCATGTCTAAAAATTAATGTGATCAATGAAAATATGCAGTGCAAAAGGCAATCAGATTGTGGTAAACCTTATTGATAGGTTCATTGTTTCCACATACAAAAATTCCAAAATAATTTACCTAGATCCCAAACCAAATTTCTTCTGACAAACAAGAAACCAAATTAAAACTGGAAGATATAGAATATGATACCTATCTATGTCTAATGTGATGCTTCTTTCTTTCTATTTTAGATCTAGAATATGCCAATTTTTGGAACTGGACAAACTTCAGAGATTATTTGCAGTTTCTATTTCTCTTCATACTTTTTGGAGCATCACTTACATATTTATTACTAGATGTCAAAGTTTTCTTAGAAACTCTTGGTTTTGTATCAGTTTTCACTGAAGCAATGTTAGGAGCCCCACAATTCTACAGAAATTTCCAGAACAAATCAACTGAGGGAATGAGGTTTGTTTGAAAATTACATAGCTAAAATATAGAGCTTGACAAAGAGAAAATAGCTGCTTTAACAAAGTTGAGTAGATGATATGAAATCACAAGGCATATGCAATAGTCATGGCATTGGTTTGTCTAATATTTTTGCTGTGACACTCAGATACTTATTATGTTATAATTTAGATGCCATTAGTAAAGGACTGTGATTCTAATTGATATCTTCTTGTATATTTTAGCATCAAAATGGTAGCTATGTGGTTTTGTGGAGACACATTCAAAACAGGATACTTCATAGTGAAGCAGGCACCAATCCAGTTTGGGATATGTGGAATGCTTCAGGTCACAATTGACATTGCCATCCTTTATCAGGTTTATCATTACAAGAACCAAAAGTCATCCAAGATACATAATGTCAAAGATTAAAGCAATTTATTTTTAATATTATATTTATTTATTTTATATTCACAATGTATTCTCAAAACCCTTGTTTTTATCCAATTTTTATTTGTGTCATTTATTTAACACAAATAGCTTTTTAGGTTTTATAATTATTACTTTTGGTTTATAAGCCAAATTTTGGTTTATAAGCCAAGTTTCAAGGGCAATGTACAATACAAATTCATTTTCTTTCAAAACATCAAAAAACCAACATGCTTTTTAGTTTTTTGTGTCAAAGTTTTTGTGATTCTATACAAATGGGTTTAGGTAGCATTCCTTGATAATTAAAAGAAAAAGTAAATGCTTTGTTACTATTACACTACATTCTAACAAAAGAATTATAGAAAGTTTTATAGGTTACGGCTAAATATGCTATATTTTGAGTATATATAATTTGGATGACAAGAAATAAAATTGAAATACTGTATTCTCTCTTGTATTCCCACCCTCTTCCTTATAATCATATTTTTGTTTTTTCCTTTGGAAAATTATTCCCGCCTCTGATAATCCTGCATAAGGGTTTGATGAATGAAAGAAACCGCTGCATTAAAAATATACTTAAGGAATTTTGCATGATTTTCAAACCTCAAGTGTTATCTCTATCTGTTTTCATTATGTTTCAATCTGTCAGGATAAATTTCTAATAAATTTTTGTCAACATTCTTTGCAAATTACATGCGAAGTTTCCATACAAAACAGAGAGAACATGTTGAAAAATTCCACTTTCTTAAAAAATGATTGAAAATTAATCTTGCTTCTCCGATAATACTGTCTTTAATAATCCCGCATATAAATAGAAGGTTTATTCAATAAACCAGCAGTGGGAATACATGAGAGAAAAATGGTAATTTAACAAACATTCTGTGTGTTTATCTGAAGTAGTGGTAGAAGTATCTTAACAAAAGAAACAAAAAATGCCATGTTGGAGTTTGATGTACTCATTCGTGTTTTATTATAAGCACATGTTTTATTATAATGCCAACATGATCCAAACTCTTCTCACCGTAAGGCTAACACATTTAAGCAGGGCAGTTTGTTTATGCTCTTAACTTTTTGTCCTTTTTGTTTTCTTTTTTTGAGCAACTTTCACTTTGGCAAATAATTCATCAATTTCATTGCTGTTTGTCATTTCATTTTTGGCCTGCAACAGAATAAAATGGAATCAAATGGAATGGAATCAAAAGCTTTGTCAAACTACAGAAGCTTTGTCAAATCTTACCATTTATTGACGATGAGAATTTAAGCCAAAATGTACTCTTACAGATATGACAATAAATAAAAATCAAAATGTTATTTGCAGCTATGAATTCTCACCTCAGATTCAAGCTCTTCAATCACAGCTGTCCCATCACTATCCATTCCAGCACCTAGCTTTTGAAATACCTCATCAATTGAGCTGTCAATTTTTCTAATCTTCTTCTCCCTAACTAAAACTTCATCCAAAGAACTATCTGTTGGCTTTTCCTTGATCCTTTTCTTAGACTTTGTAGCTGAACTACCTGTGCTGAATTGTTCTGTTTTGCTATCATCATTTCTTGCTTGAAACTGTGTGGATTCAATACCACAGTTCCTAAGAATTATTCTTCCATACATATTTCCTTTAAGGCGACTTCTGCTTCTATACAATTCTTCTTTTATGATTTTCTTTTCTTCCTCATCTCCAATAACCCAAAGCTTGTCAACGACACGGCTACCAAATTTATCCATTGCTAATGTAATAAGAAGTTCCTGAAATACCATTTCATAAAAAGGTTATTATTAAGGCATCAACTTTAAATTTAATTGTTTTTAAAGCCTGAAATGAGATTTTCTGTAAAAATAAGCTACAGGAGCTATAATCATAACTAGTAGCAATTACTTGGGTGATGCTTTGGGACAACATTGAAAGGTCAAGAAGTAGAGGAACAGTGCATAAGTACATAGTCTCAACTTGTATCCTGTCTCCCCAGTGGCTTAGTGGGTAACACTGCAGCCTCTTTCCGCTTTGGATGACAACCCCAAAGCAGAAAAAAATGAATTGAAGGTCAAGAAGGCCTAGGTACCTGGAAACAACAGAAACTTTCTTGACTGAAACTAAGCTTGGTGTTAAACTGTGGATGGTAATGGCATTAGTTATCTAGGCACCTGCGACATTACAGACAACAACATTTAAAAAAGAAAAATAAATCTATATTCTGTGTCTGCGCAAGTTGAGGAGTAATGTTGATAACAAAGGTTTGAGGCAAAGAAAAAGAAATTGAATCAAAAATAAGGTCTAAGATAGACATTGAAGGTAGAATATCAAAAACTGTATCATTGCAAGCTTGTGTGCCATCCTAATTGTAACAAGGGGGTTAGATTTTCGTAAGGCAAAACCTGTTACCACACCAAATATACTTGCATGTTTGAAGAAAACCTGTTGTGAATATAAAATCACTCCTCAAGTATTCAATGGCTCAAAAAGGATTTCATGAAATTGCTCATTCATGGAAAATCCAGGCATTTTCGTGAGAAATAGCCCACACAAGTTGCCCATCACTCGTTTGATTCCTCATGCATGAGCGATCGCTCTGATAGTGAACAAATTGTTCCTGCTATAAGGTATCCTTTTGTCATACGATGACCTTAATGCATTCCAAGAAAGAATAAATACCCAGTACAAATGTGCTTTGCTCACAAACTTTATGTACATCACAAAGATCATAAAGACGTTATTGCCGGTTGATTGCAAATGTTGTTCCATACCTTTTTAAAAACGCTCTAACTGCCCAGAAAATGTTCTATGTGCTATTGAAGTTCAAATACTGAGTACCTAAAGTATTCCTAAATATTCACTGTGGAATTGATTTTCAAAGAATTTTTTGTTGAGATGTGGTTAAGTCAGCTTACGTATATTTTCTGTGTTTTGATATACCAGCTTTGTATTGTCTATGTCACTTGCTTGGGTCACAAAAGATGACTAGAACTTTGTAAATTGATAAGACATTTATTCTTCACAATTTACCATTTTGCATGAGCAATGAAACAGTTGGGTTTGCACGAGTGCTGACCCGATCGCGAGTGATCACTCGCATCAAATGAAAAGGCCTGAAAATCTACAGCATGACAGAGGGTAAAAAACAGAATTCATTAAACCAAACTTGTGCTTGCTTGTAAATTAAGACAGGCTGACTCAATCACAATTTAGCTCACACATGTACTGCATAGTCTTTCTAAAAATCTGTGAAGAGCGTTACACTACTGCCTTTGGTTAGGTTATCGGACAAGAACCTTACATATAATTCATGAACTGTAGATAACAAAATCTAATTCACATATATCAACACTTACCTTAACTTTTTGTAGAAATCTCTTCTTATAGGTTTTCTTTACAGTTTCACTTGTCAAAAACTGTTCAATAACAAAACTTCCATAATCATGTGTCGAAATGAATAATAAGTCTTCCTCCATTTTCATAAGACCTTTTAAGAGCACTTTTGGGTTTTCAAAGCAAAACAATGTTCTTACAAGGCAAGCTCCATGATAATTCAATGTTTCTTTGGTCAATGTACCAGGTAAAACCTATAAAGGAAATAACAAAATTGACAAGTAACTTACTAAATTTACTTCTGATGTCAATCTTTAGATAAAAAAGTGAATTTTTGTGTTGGCCTTCAGTGGTGTGTACTTCAAACACATTGATTGTAAAATAAACATGCCCAAGTTAGCTGTTTACTGATCTAAGTCGTTGTGGGACAGACCTGCTCAACAAATAGCTTAATTTTAGTCATTATAGAAAAACTCACGCTAATGCTTCTATACGTTTACCTCACTGACCACTGAGCATGAAGAATTCAATCTTATTCCTTCAAGAAAATATTTGAGTAAACAGTTGATTGAAATTCAGGTAATTATGTAACTCACAAACCTGCTTATCAAGCTTCTTTTCCATATCTTCAGGTGTATCTTTCACATTTTCTTCAATGCAATTTTCAAACATAATGTCATATGTTGATAATGTCAGCAATAACTTCAAGAATACACTCTGCTTCTCCTTTTCACTAGGTAAATGTACAGCTTTCATCAATGCCTTGAGAAGCTCTTTTTGTTTGCACTGAAACTGATTGCTCAGCTCTACCATTCTAACAACAACACCCATATTTCCACTGGCCAAAATATCCTCAGTGAAAGGAAATAGCTCCTGTATTGTTTCACTGGCCTAACAGAAAACCAACACATGCATTAAGATACAAAAAATTAGATACATAAAGAAATATGAATTATAATTGAGCAGAAATCATTTTCTGTTGATTTTAGGAAACCTAGTTTAATCAGTTGCAAAGTGCATTTTCTTTGAAAAATCCTTTTTTCTGTAATTCAAACCTTTCTAAATGTTTTATTAACATACAGGCAGTTTTCTTCGTGACCGGCTACCACATGGAAAATTGACAGAAAACTCCCCCTGGAGTTTCCCAGAGAATGGGAATGATGGTCTTTAAATTTTTATACCAAACATCACTAGCTTTGATGCAAGAGGTGGTTTGTTTGATATAATCAATTTGAATCTGTTTTGTTCTTCGCATCAACAGACATGTAAGAATAAAAATAAAACGGTTTACTACAAGTGTTCCATCTCAAACTATACTATTGAAGTACAAAAACAACTAAAAAACAATGCTATTGAAATAGTACGTTCAGTCGTAGAAATGATGTTCAATCAAGCATTCTGATTAACACCTTTTAATAAAAGTGTCTTTTCTGTAATCACAACATCTCCCTGCTAGCCTAAAACATCCATCTTAGGCGACTGACTTTATTGCTTCTTTAAACGCCTTTATCTTCTTGGTTTATCCTGGCTATATTCGAACTGGTTGTCATTTGGGGGTTAGGTCTATTGGGTTTAAAAGATGGTCCTGGATCTGCAAGCCTCAATTATTGACAATTTTCAACGTTTGTTTCTGTGTGTGTCGCCGCCTCTGATATACAGGTTGGAACTGCAATGCTTAGCATATCCCCCAGCTCATCATCCTCTACTGGTCTACATGTCTGCACCAAATAGGTCCCTTTGGATAAACCCTGACAGACACAGTCTGTGATCCTTGTACCTTGGTAACTACTGCTGGTACCCATCATGGATCTTTATCTCGTCAATGTTCACAATAGAGAGCAAAGCAAGTTGTACTCACTTTCTATTTTGGATAAATCTCCCAGCTAGCTTTTGCACAACCTTCACTGTTTACTTATTCTGACATCCTTGTTGTTGATGCGCAGGAGAAGGAATCAGGATATCTATTGGTGACCTTATTTGGCATCCATTGATCAGCTCACTGGTGGAGTAACCACAAGCTAGTGGTGTTCTCTGGTACTGCATTAAGAACTGCTAAAGGGCTGCTTTCAAAGGTAATGTTGACTTCTTAAAAGCCTGCACCAGTCTCTACGCTGCACCATTAGTTGCTGGGTGATACGGAGGTCCTGTGACATTAATTATCTCTCTTGTCTTAGACCATTCCTAGAATTCTTCTGAGGTAAAACTTGAAGCATTGTCCGAGACGAGTGTATGTGGATAACCAAAGTGTGCAAAGTCCTGTTCCAGCAATTCAATGGTTGCTTTGGAACTTGTAGAGCTGGTCTGGTGGATACAAAGATAATTGGAGTATGCGTCTGTCAGTAAAAGTTAATTTGACCCCAAGAAATTAATAGCGTGGTCTACGTGTAGGCGACTCCATGGTTTCTCTGGGAACATCCAAGGGTGGACAGGTGGTTTGGGCTGGAGATTTGGTGCTCAGCACATGCTTGACAAGCTCGACTAACATCAGCAATACTTGCATCAATCCCAGCCCAATAGACAGCAGTCCTGGCAAGCTGTTTCATGTTGCATGCAGAAATGTCCTAGATGAAAGATCTCCAGCACTTGCACTTGTAGACTGACTGGAATCACCACACGTGCTCCGTAGAACAAGCACCCATCAGTTACCGACAGTGACTCAGAGATTTCCCTAAAAGTATCCACTGTATAACGTATGCTTTCACTGTTAGCGCTATCTTCGTGTATCTTGCTGAAAGGCCAACCCTCATTTGTATACAGCACTACAGTTGCAAGCACTGGGTCTTTTTATGTCTTTTTTGAAAGTATTGGATCTGCTGCATTGAGCTGTAAACTGACAGTTTTGATGGTATATATGTAATCTGCATTATTATCACTTTCCTTTCCGTAAACCTGGGCATCTGGCCCCACCAGAAGACTAAGTGCATCAGCATTTCCGTGGTCCGAAGTCTTCCTATACTCAATGGCATATTCATATTGACTCAACATTAGTGCCCATCTTGCTAGACGGTTGGCGGTTAGTGATGATGTTCTCTTGTAGGACCAAATAATGTAAGCAATGGCTTGTGGTCCATTATTAAAATGAATTTCCTTCCATAAAGGAAATGATGGAACTTGCTGAGAGCAAATATAATTGCTAGAGCCTCTTTTTGTATTTGGTTATAGTTCTCAGTCTGTAAAGTGGCTCTATAAGTGTGAACAAGTTAGACAGGAACTTGTTCTAGAACTGTACTGATCCTAGAAATGATCATAGACCAGAAATATCATTGGGTGCAGGCATCTTCAAAACAGCATCAACCTTTGGACTTTTTGCTTTTCCTTGGCTAGACAAGAAATGTCCCAGGTACTCTACATATGGTTGACAGAATGATCAATTTTCGAAACCACAACGTAGTCCCTCCTCATTCAGTCGCTTAAGCAGCCATTTCAAGTCTGTAAGGTGCTCTTCTGCAATTGAACGGCTGACCAATATGTCATCCACATAAACTGCAACACCTGGTAGGCCACTTGTTAGTTGATCCATTTCTTCTTGGAAATATCCAGGTGCTGAGCTTATTCCAAATGGAACACGTATCTGAAGCAGAACACCTTGATATGTACTCAAAGCAAGCCTTTTTGCGATTCTGGGACTAGTGCAATCTGGTTATATGCATCAGCAAGATCAATCTTTGTAAATTCACATCATCCTGACACCTTTTGCATCAGGTGTTCCGGTGTAGAAATTGGATGTTGATTTTTCTGCATTGACATTCAATCTCTAATTGTGCATTGACAGCAACAGAGGGATCTCCACAAACTCTAAGTTTTGATTTTGTCTGTCCCAGAAGCAACGGTTCACGGATGGATACCGCTGGTGTACCGTAATCATAGATTCTTTGCCAAAAACCACACCTGGTGCCGGCCACGTATGCTTGAACTTAATCTTCCTGAAGCGCAAAAGGAACTGTTCTTGCTTTGCAAAAATTTAGCTTCGCATCAGGTTAGAATTTCACTTCCAGTTCAAAATCTTTCAGTTTCCCAAGCTCCGGCTTGACTAGATCTGGAAATCCTTCACATAGCTTGCGACATTCAGCTTGTAATTTCGGTCAGGTTTTAAATCTTCAAATACAGCATGACACTGTGCAGCGTGCACCACTATTCTGTTTGATGAGTATGTCAACTGATATCCCGAGTTGCGCAATGGCACTCCATCCAAGCAAGTTTCAGAATTTTCAGTTTCCGCTTGTAATGTAACGGCACCAAGAACTGGTAGCTTTTGTTGACTTGCTGACTCAAACTGCTGATTTGGTGCTTCTAGAATTCACCTAGCTCCTTCCATACAGTTTTGCCAAGAAAATTATCTCCAGCACCGGTATCAATTTCAAAATTAACCATATGCTGGTCTTCTAGCTTGATTGGTAATTGAAGCTCAGGAACTTTAACTATGGTCTCTCCTGGCTTTCTATCAATTTTACTCCAAAATTTGAATCACTTGCGAACAATGAAACGCTTTGGATGAAATTGATCCATCATAAACTCTGCTTTATTTTCATTCCTATATGTCTGTTGAGGCGAAATACACATTAGCATCCTAATAGACTTGCTCAAATTTTGCAATCTGATCAAAAACAGTGTTAACCTATGCCAAATTGAGAAAAATTCTCAATAACCATAATTTATATATAGATTGTTGATGATACATATTTAAATAATAGCAGATGTAGATTGTTGAGATACAAAATCATTCAAGGGTTATTCTGTGATGCTCTATAGGGTGTGGTCGTTTAAACTTTTCCTTTGACATTCATTCTCTTGGACCCTGTCCTGACTGGATGTTCGATACTTATTTGGTCTTTTTACTACTCAATGGTTGCCTACTTCATTCCAAAAGATGGCTGTTTTCTTGAGTCTAAGGTTACCTATGAAGGATGTTCCTTAACGAAAAACAGTAAAGACCTATATGTGTAAGAAAAATATTTTTATATGTGTGCAAGAATTTCTTAGATAATAAAATGTGTGTAATGAAAGGACTTACCATTTCCACTGTAGGTATACTAGTCATCATATGCTGGAGAATGTAGTTTGCAAGTGGATGCAATGCAAATTGAAGCAGATGATTTTGAAAACACTTGGAAAAGAGAACTTCATACAAATCCGAGGTTGCAGCATGGAAGATCTTTTCCATAACGTGGCTGCCAACTTCATCAGCAAATAATATAGGGACACTAAAACGCAAATACCTCATGTCATTTGAATAACAATTTGACTCCCTCTTCAATAAACTCCCTCTTTAGCATCAGGCTTTGTTTTGAATGGGCCCCCTTCTCAAATAAGCCTTCTTTACATTTTTACAGATTTTAAACATAGCAGCCAATTGTTCACAATTTTGTTACACAATGTTTTCTTGTATTGAATTTCCAATAGGCTGATCAAGTTGTAATGGCAAGAACTTTGTAATCAGTAGGGTTGGTAATAACATTTCACATTCAATCAGACTGTTGGTCTAATAAATTTATGATTAGCAGTATGCAAGTGAATTGGTAAATGATCTTGACAAATCTAGATTTATTGCAAAACTGTAGGACAGCAGTGGAAAGCAAAAATACCTTTTTGTCTACAGAAACATGCTTTTAAGAGCCTATTACAAAATCAGATTTTTGACAATGATAAAAAGATGATAAAATATCCAGATAAGCATAGAACTAAGCCATAAGAAAAACAATTTAGCCTATACCATCGTAAAAATGAAACTTCTACTAAAGATGGATGTATTTCATTAACAACTAAATTATTAAATTGATACCTTGCAGATGTATTTTCCTCATTTGCTCTCCCCCATTCTAATAATTTACTTCGTTCTACAACCATATTACAAACTCTTGAACACATTGTTTGATCTTTCTCTTTCAAAGCCAAAAGAAGTGTCTGTATAACAGTGCTTCCACTTTTATGGCAAAGAAGCTCGCCAAAATTGTCATCTTTGCATATGCTTTTGGCAATTTTCTTAAGATGTTTCTTGAAAATTTCTGGCGTCGGATTGGTTGACTTTTCAAATAGTTTACCAAAATTTGACTGACCTGAAATTAAAATAACTGTATCATACCTTAATTTTGTTTAAGTACCATGGAATCAATTTTATAGAAGAAGGGTTAGCAGGCCTTTTCAAAAGAAATAGCCCACAGGAGTGGCACAACACTTGCATGCCTTCTCTTGCACAATCAATCCTTCTAAAATGATAATTATAATCAACAAAGCTTAACACATTTGCAATGTTTATTTACAAAACTGCATGATCCTGTTAAAAGGTACTTTTTTGTTAGGGTGATATCAAATGAAAATGAATTGTTACAATGATCTTTAATGCACTCCAAGAAAGATCAAAGACCTAATATGAATGTGCTGCATTTATAACTTTTATGTAGATCACAGGGGTCATATTATAGGCATTATTGCCGGATGGTCACAAAATGTTGTTCCAAACCATATTTACAACCCCTTTTACTGCCCAGATGATGTTCTTAGGGCTTTGTAGTTAAAATACTAAGTGCCTACAGTATTCCAAAACATTTCCAGTGGAATTGATTTTCAATTGCATATTCCCACTAAGATTTGGTTGGGTTTACGTGTGGTTGGGTTTATGAAGTGCAGATCATGAGTGAGCGCTTGCATCAAACCCATGCTATAAAAACTCTTCTTCAGTCTCACAGACTTTTTGTCATTCCCCTGAAGCTATACCAGAAATGAAAAGCCTTAAATTTAAGGGGAGGGTTACAGCATTAAATTTAGAAATTTAGAAAGGTACCGTAAAAGCTCTATTAAGCTCCCAGGGGGGTTTATTTTTTCAGTCCTAGAGAGAGGGACTTATTAGAGAGAGAGGGCTTATTAATAATTCAATGTTAAAATGTTGAAAAAAATCCCTTATGTATTTTTCTTAAGAAAATGTCACACAAATGTTCTCAAAAACTTTGCTAGTAGCATCTTCAAAAGTTTCTTAAAATAAATCAATTATAATGTCCTCATTATCCTCAAAGTCACCAGGATCAATTGATATCCACTGGGACATCTTCTAAACAAATTTCAACTGATTTCTAAAGTGCACAAGTAATTACATGGGCTGTACTTGAAGCACACAATCTTGTCCTCATCACACTCAATGCACATGACTTCTTTGTTTGACATGGGGGGCTTAAGAATGAGGGCTTAATAGAGAGGGGGGCTTATTTTTACTTTTTGCTTGATAAGGGGGGCTTAATAGAGCTTTTGGGTCATTCTATGCCAAATGGATCAATTTTCAAAGTGGTCACACATGCACCATCTCAGATTTGCATGGTCCCACAAACAGGACAAATTTTTAAATTTTTCTCCAGAACCAAGCCTTGTAATTTCTCAAATAATAATTTATACCTTCTGATTTCCTCAAAACTTCTCACAGCTCTAGATAGTCTGAATTTAAGCCCTGGCCCTTCAAAGTTTGAATTCCTAATATCCGGAAGTAAATTTTTAGCAATTTTTTTGCTGCCATTATGGGCCAACTATTGAAAGTAAATTTTTTTGTAAATTGTTTTTGGTACTGCCCCCGAAAATGCTCCAGAGTATCAATTTTGAAGAGGCTGTCAAAATCGGGTCAAGAACAATAGGACCTCAAAGTTTGCAAAAGTTTGTTTCCATCTCCCAGAATTCCTCATCAGAGCCAAAGTAGGAGACTTTGAAGAACCATATCTTTTGGATGGTATAGAATATCACGCTGAAATTTCAATGATGCTTTTATCTTACATATATAAACATTGATACAAATTTTTATGTAAATCTGAGGTGGTGCATGTGGGACCCCTAGTCCAATTGGCATGGGGTCTCACATGGAATGACCCTTTTACGGTATGTCAAATTTTTGTGTTTTGTTATTGATGAGTATCTTTCCTGCAAAAACCACATCTAGAAACTCTAGAAGTTACTAGACCTTTCTTCAAGCTTAGACTTACAGCATATAAGACACAGTATTAGTCTTAGTTTCGTAAATTTGTAATTACTCTTTTATTAAATTTTATATTTTTATTAAATTTTTTTAGTATGCATAAGGAAAGTATTTAGGATTCATTGGTAACAAAATAAACTTGAAACTTGATCTCCCGGATTGTTGCTATGAGATTTAAAACTTTGTTTTGCATACCCACTCTTTTTGATCCAGCTCCTTTGAAGAACTTTCCTCTTGTTATTCTTGAATTTCGGCTCCTTGAAACAGCATCTGCTACACATATTCCACTGAGCACCTGGATTACTGTACTAACAATGTGGCTTGAATATGTATCTCTCATCAGCTCTGCCACATTTTTCTTAATTACTTTCACAAAGTTGCAAAATACTTGTTCAATCTCGGTAGTAACATCATCCATCTTACAATTTAAATGAACTGGTACCATACTAACTGCCTTTTCGATGACGTGACTCCCAAATCTATCACTTGAAACTAACAAAGCTCCATCCACCAAACTTTTTAGTAGTGATAAAAACTGCCTTGAATTACACATTCCAATCAATGTTTCCAAGATTTTGCTAGTAAGCCTATGCTTTGCAAGTTGGCAAGTTCTTGGCCCTTCGCCTGTTTGGTCTAAAACGTTATTGAGAAAAAGCTCTTTGCTTTCTGCATCTTCAAAACTATCATCTTCAAGGAGTTTTTCAACCCTTTTGAAATAATTTAAGGTGTGGACATCAATCCTTCCTTTAAAATTTTGTTTATCGTCTTCGATGTTGTCTTCTTGATCATTAGCCTCCTCGCAACGATCTGGTTTATTTTCCAAATATTTCTCTGAATTCTTTTTATGGGTACCTTTCTCTCTTTGCATTGCTTTCTTGGCAGCCTTTTCATCGGCCATTTTCCGGGAGAAATTTTAGAGGTTTAGCCAGATCAGTCAGAAAGCACTTCCATCCACATGTTCCAAAGACACTTGAAACTGAACATCTTCTAATAGCCTCTACGTCAAAAAGAGGGCACCCACAATAGAGTCGACGTTAGGATTATGACATGAATGATATCACCGCTGTCCCCAGTCAGTAGATATCATGCATAATTGAATATAATTAAAATATGATATAATTGAATCGAAAACATTCGGAAGACCAAACGTTCGGGCAAAATTTTAACCAAAACGTTGATTGTCCGAAAACTTTCTTAGTCTGAAAATTGTTTAGTGGCAAGAATTTACCTTTCACAGACCCTTATTAAACGTGCCGAGACTAACCGCTTAAAATCAACTGAATGGGAGTTGCATGTAAGATTATGACCAATGACTTGAGCTATTTGTTGGTATAATTCTTTCTCCCGTTGTTTATGTTTATGTGATGCATTTAACTTTTCACTATATCATCATATTGATCAGCAATAGCTATTAGATCAAAACCACGATAATATAGTTAGCAAAAAAATTTAGTACCAGTATGAAAATACAATGGTTTGATTGTTAAAAACACGACATCGTGTTCAACGAAGTCACAAAGTCAAACTTGATAACGAGTACATGCTCGAAACGTCGTGTTTTTAACGATCAAACTATTATATTTTCATTCTGGTACTAAATTTATTTGCTAACTATATTATCGTTGTTCTGGATAAAGTACCACACGCAACGTACATATTTAATTAGATCAAAACCAGGCGCAATAGGCTCAATACAAATATATGAACATCTCTGATGTCTTTCTCATTGGCAGAAAACCTGTTGAACTATCTAGTACTGTGATACAAGCCATTGTCAAGTTAAAGACTTTAGGCCCTTGCAGACTTGAGGCTCTTGCCTCAAGTCTACAAGTGAAGAAATTTTTTAGACATTCCAAAACTTCTACTCAAAATTCGATGTGCCACAAAGTTTCTACTTTCTACAGTAAATTGATTTGCCAATAAATTGCAATCGATGCAAATTGTTTTCATGTCGTTCTTTTTCCAGATTTATGGGTAAATAAATATATTATCCAACAAAACTTTTACGTACATTTTGTGTGCAAATAAATTGATGCCATTTATAAATTTAGATGCAGAAATTACAACACAAAGGCCTTTTTGGATTGTTGATCATTTCCAGAAAAAGAGCGTTCCAGTGAACAGAAACACAAGTTTTCAACAACAATAATTCTATCACTACCCCATAAGGCTACCCCCATGACCATATATTTATTGAAAAAAAATCTTTTAATGTCAGCATCAGTTTATTCACGCTGTGCTTCAATCAGCACTGTATTTATTGAAAATGTGCAGCGATAATAGTTCCTTAAATCATGCTCCGTTTTGCCATCATCTCAAAAATGTTTGTCCAAATTTATCGATAATGCTTCCGAAAGTTGTCTATCTATCCGAAGTTTCCAAAATTTTCAGATTAAATGTTCAATGGGGATGCTAAACTTTCATTAACTATAGTCATTTGCAAACTAGCTGTTCTTTCAAATGCCACTTCTGAGGAAATTGGTAAGACAATTTTCAATCCAGGTGTCCTAAGCTAAAATTACAAAAAGGAAATGGACAAAAAGACCTAACAATGAATTAATATAGCATGAACTGAACTGAATGTAACACTTTACTATGGTAACCTTCGGAACCCATTATCTTGATCCAGTCTCCAGACCAAGAATTGTCCTTCCAATTAGCGAGCAATAGCAACGCTGCAGTCCTTTGCATTCCTTTTCTAGTGAAGGATGATGCATGTTTCTTTGCTCATCTTTGTTATTTTGTTCTTCTAAATCTATAATATTCAAAAAAAAATTCAACTTTGGTGGGTGTAAACAAGATTTCGTAGAGTAAAAATAGCAAGAGCTACGATTTTGCAACATAAAAACCGAGACACGATACTTGGATCATAATATTGTACATTGGAGTGGTGTACAGACTACTGAGTTTTCTCAAAAGCAAATTGAGAAGTAATAAAGATAAATGGTTATTGGTCATTTATCTTGGATCTTGCTTATAACGTGTGTCAAATTTTTTTATGGTCTTTAACCGCCATCTATATTGTATCACACGTAGACCATCATCAATCCTACTGTTTACCATAATTAAGATAAAGTTAGAATAGAGAATGAGGGGTGTGATTTATTTACGCAAACCGGGAAACATAGAAGCGAGGACAGAGCCCTGGAGCGCAACATTTTTAGCACGACACGAAGTGGATAACATGTTCGCAATGGGTCATGGAGGCTGTGAGCATTCAATTTGGAAAAAGTTTTGGAATCTATGTACGCTATCAATTTCGAAGAAGAATTTATTCGAGCTGGTTTTTTCTATTCTACTGGCCAATTTATCGTACATACACTGTTCTTATAACCAATAAGGATTCCATAAATATCCTAGGTTGCGTGCTGTACAATAAAATAGAAAATAACTAGGAACTTGAGTAAAATTGTACTAGTTATAAATAATTTATTGTTGATTAACAACGTTTCGAGAATAGCCTGAAATTCAACAGACTTATTTGCTACAAAATAATATGTGCATTAGAAACAGTCTATATCCTTTACGGCGAGAGTGAACAACTTTGTTTGACTCTACTCAGCATTCGATGTTAAATAAACAAGATCGCTCACTCGCGGCAGAGCTTCAAGCTTAGCGCTGCTGAGTTCAAACCTGGTTAGCAGAGCTTGTGGGCGAGCATCTTGATCTCTGATCTGCTTTTATACTGACAGGTGGCAAACTCATAATAAAGGATCGCAAAAATTACCAGTCTGTAGAAACATGTGCAATTCATTATGAAACTTTGAGTGATACGTAATAAGAAATGCCACTACATCGTATTATTTGGAATTATGAGCATATGACTTCAAACAGCAGATAACTTAGGACCAAGATGAAGAAAATGAAGACTATGGGGGTCGGTGCAGTGGTAATAAGGAGTTATTGTTGAAACCACAACTCAGAACAGTTATATGTTGCCAACCAAAATCGAGGACTGCTACTAGTTGAGACTTGAAGAATTGTTTTAGAAAAAATTGACAGTGTTAGGCCATGGTCGATTGGACAAAGACAAGGTTTTATTCGTTCGGGTATTGAGTATGAGAGAAATAGTAACGATTCAGGTCGGGCAGTGTGGCAACCAAGTTGGTGATCAGGTACGTTTCGATATTAAATATTTCATAAAAACATGCACTGAACTTAGCAAGATTTCACGCGGGAAGTCTCGCGGAATACTTTTTAAATAAACCTGATATATTTGCCCCTTTTTTGCCCCGATGGAACGCCGCTGTTAATATTGACATGCAACAAGAAAATTTAATAATTAGCAAAAATTTCCTTCTCATAAAATATTTTTATTTGCATTAAAAAGTTAAAATGGAATTTAGAACCAAATTTATGCTACGAATATCGATTTTTTACGAATAACGATTTTTTACGAATAACGATTTTTTACGGTCTGCAACTTTGGAAGCAATGAAAACAATGACATTTGGCAGACCAAATAACGAAAGAAATAATGTGCTTATGCATGCTAAAATTATAAACAAAAGTGAAATTATCATGAATAAATCATCACAGTGTAACCTAACTTGCAGCTGATCCTACAATACAGTTCTGCAAGATTAAAATCTGCAAAAAGACAGAAATTGTTGTCTATTTGAGAAAACTGTAAGAATATGTTATCAGTAAACGTAGATTGGAATTAGGTCGAGCATTGCATGAAAAGTAGCTTTAATTATCATTGCTTGAGAAAGTAGAAAGCTTCCTTTGTTTACTTTGAGAGCTAGACAGACAGGCTTTCTTTCGCCCCTCCTCGTTTATGGGGCGGAGACATTATCTATTGGGTTTGCACATTCCAATTTCTTATCGTATCAAAAACGTTCTTTTTTACACGACTAGCAGGCTAACCAATTGTTTCAAATTTGTTATTTTGTCTATGAGATGAGTCTAGTCTGGAAACATCCCAGGTATGGTCATCGATTGGCTTTCCATTGTTGAACAAGAATCCAATTGACTAGGCCACTTGACGAGATGCAAAGAAACGATGATTGTTGCCTCATGCTAAGATGAAAAAAGAATTGCATTGACCTAGGCCTCGTGTGACAAGATACACGAAAAAATTGAATTTCTTCGAACAGGATTGAAACGAACGTTCCCAACCCCGATCAATTTCGTTTTCCGTTTCTTTGCAGTTCTGGGATCTTATTTGCAAAGAACATAACATTGGCAGTGATGGACATAAATCTAACCTTAAAGATGGAGAAGAGATCTCTGGAAGAACCGAAGTGTTTTTCCATGAGCTGCAAGGTTAGTTCTGGATCTAAGAATATGGCAAGCTAAGGCAATTAAAATTGATCGACTTGCTCAACTCGATAAGCTATTAATCAAGTCTGCTATAAGAGGGACAAATATATATGAATGATAGATTCATCAATACAGCTTGAGATTGGTTGAGCATTGTTATGCTTGTTTATCGCATCTAATCGCATCTAATGTGCCTAAGATAGCAGTCCGGAGACGATTAAGAAAAAGAAAATAGAGTCTACAATATTTATACACTAATATTCACAATTTAAAGACGCAGGGGCATACCATTCAAAGTGTAGGTTACTGGCTCGTACAATTTACATATAAATTATTTCTAACTATTGCTTTAAAGTATTGAAGAGCACTGGTCAGCATATTTTCGATAAGAATGTCGTTCATATGCACCAAAAAACTTTATGCTGGGGTTTTGCTAATGTGTCTACTACTACTTCTCATTGCTAAATCGGCTGTTAACTAAGTGACACGCTTACAGCTCCAAATATTCCTTTCGCCAATTTAATATAGAACCAGAGAAAGTCTTCTATCGTTTCTTTACTTACCATTTGCCTTCCTTGTTATTTCGATTGTTTTCTATATTCATAGATCAAAAGTATGTGCCGAGGACAACCTTGATTGATCTAGAACCTGGTCCGTTAGATGCAATAAGAGGGGGGCCAAATGGACTTCTCTATCGTCCAGACAACTTTGTATATGGTAAGCAAAATCTCTCTGTTTTTAAGCTTCTTTGATTTAAAAACTTCTATAAAATTACGTAGACTTGAAATTGTCCTAAATAGTAGATCGTTGCCACATAGCATCTCATTTGAGGTTATTTTTCTGCTCTTTTATCTGGGTAAGAAGCACGCCCAGGCACGTAAATAGTAGGGGGCGTGGGGGGCGTAACGCCCCCTCAAAGTTTGGAAAATCCAGTTACAGTTGGAAAACTTAATGGTTGACTTGGAATTTTCTTCTTAAGACCAAACTTGTGAATTTATATTTTAAGAAGTTTTTTGATTTTAAATGTAAAAATTCTAAACATTAAATTGTTGGGGAGACGAGCGAGCGAAAATTTTCAAATGAGTGAGGCAACCCTCCGTCCTGGATTCAGAGAGCATGCGTAATAATAACTTCGTTCTGTGCGCATGCTCTTTGACTCCATGACGGAGGGTTGCCTCACTTTTTAAAAAACTTTCTCTTGCTCGTCTCCCCAACAAAAAATTCATAGGCCGAAGTTGACCCATCCACTAATCATTTTCTATTGTGAATCCCGTCTCCACTGGATCCAAATTGCACAATTGCCCCGTTTGCTTTCTTTCTGACGGGAGTTGAATCAAATTACGAACAGGCAAGGTGAATTTCCGGATAAGAAACTTGAAACTTTACAGTTTGGAATAATAATATTCGTATTGATCAGAAAATATTAGAGTGGGAGTTTTTTAAGAAACTACGATTAGCTAATTCAATAAAATATTAAATAATCTTTCAGTACTAAAAATTCTCAAGGCTTCTTATGAAGAACGAGTTTATGCTAAACTCCCCCTGTCATTTGTTAACGTCCTTGACTCCTTATCATGACAAAACTGCTGTGCAGCAAGAACACATTGCAAAAGCTGCAGTAGAAGTATTGATCAAAGAAGAGTGTTCATCTTTCGAATCAGGCATATGCACAAGTTTGCTCTCAAATCATCATTTATATTTTAAAAAACGAAAAGGCATTTGGCCCTCTGAAAATTGTTAGTAGTTTTCTTCGATCAAGAACAAAAATAAAGGGCTCAAATTCTTGGTGCTTCTATATCGTGAAGAAATGTATTTTATATAAAATTGATCTGCATCAATTGATAAATTGATCAATTTAGATAAAATTGATCAATTGATCTGAAAGAATACTACTAATCATTAAGTATATCTAATACTGGTTTTGCTTAAATTTTGCTTTACTTCTTACAGTAAGTTTAAATGTTTGTTTCATGTTAATCAAAATTTAGAGATTTAGGCTTTTATGATTTAGGCTAATTATTGAGTAAAGTTTTGGTAATTATAAAGAAAATAGAACTATGGTGTTCGGGCTATTTACAAATATAAATTTGGTAGGTACAGTAGATTTACTGGTCGAATGAAAAATTTCTCACATAAAGTTGGAATTTTCATCCTTCCACGCCCCTCCAAAATTAGCAACTTGTTTTCGTCCCTGAGCACGCCCTTACCCAAACTATTGCGACAACTCAAAGTAAATTCCCATAAAAGATCTTAGGCTTAAATCATTGTAGCAACAAAGTAACTAGTGCTCTAGAACACGTCACTGGCATGGCCTTTCTGTTATCTAATGAGTGTTTACTTAGTAGTTAAAATCTTCATCAAATTCACATGAACTGGAATGGATTTCTATTGAAGGAAGTGGCGGTGCTGGCAATAACTGGGCAACTGGATTTATGACAAAAGGGGCATCCAAAGTCAATGAAATATTCGACATACTCCGAAAAGAGGCAGAGTCAGCAGACTGCCTGCAGGGATTTCAACTGTTTCATTCCCTTGGCGGTGGAACAGGCTCCGGCCTAGGCACATTGATACTTAATCTTCTACGAGAAGAGTATCCCGATCGCATTTTCTCTTGCGTCAGCGTATTGCCATCGCCAAAGGTTTCTGATATCGTAGTTGAGCCATACAACAGTTTATTGGCTATGGATCAGCTGATTGAATGGAGTGATGAGGTTTTCTGCATGGACAACGAAGCACTTTACAATATATGCACAAGGAATTTCAAATACAAAAAAGTCTCGTATCAAAACCTGAATAGTTTGATTGCACAGACGCTAAGCGGAGTGACGACAACTCTGAGGTTTCCAGGGCAGGTAAGAAGACGCACTTAAGTGAAGTGTTAATATTGGCATTATGTTACTCCGAGGCGGGAAGAGATGGGGAGGGTAGCCAATAATGATTGTTGATGCCATTCTTATTGTCTTTGTTTTTATTGATGCATTAAATACAAAAGAATGCAAATGCTTACTTTTTCTTGTTAGCTGTTAAATGTGAGAACTTACGAATGTATTTACAGTAAAATGAGAGACACTGGAGCGATAGTATCTTTAATAAAGTTTTCGTCAATGCAAATTTTGTCACGAGCAACTATTTTCGATGTTAATTGGGGAACAAGTATATGTAGTGTATAAAAAATCAGTAAACATTAACAGATCGCTACAGTAGAACATGCAAAGACATGACAAAATTCTATAAGATAGTATAAAGCCAAAATATGCTTATACCAAGATATCTTCATCTGTTGTATGAGTTTGCTTCATATAAAAATATACAGATACAGAAACACACGCCTTAGCAATAATTTTGGTTTTGTGAATTTCAGCTGAATTCGGATCTACGAAAATTGGCAGTCAATATGATACCATTTCCACGTCTTCATTTCTTTATGGCCGGCTTGGCACCACTCCGTTCGAGTGCCTCTCAAGCATTTTACACAGAATCCGTAGAGGAAATAACACGAGACTTATTCGAAGGTAAGAACATAATGTGCGCGTGCAACCCAAGTGCTGGGCGATATCTAACATTCGCTGCCATGTTTCGAGGCCAAGTTGAGATGAGGGAGGTAGAGGAGGCCATAATGAAAATGCAACACAAGCACAGCGGTTTGTTTGTGGAATGGATACCCAATAATGCGAAGGTATCTGTTTGCAATGCACCACCTTTAGGCCAGAAGATCGGTGCCTCGTTCCTGGCCAATAACACCGCTCTGCAAGATGTTATGCAGAGGATAAGGGACCAGTTCTGCAAGATGTTTAAACGCAAAGCTTTTGTGCACTGGTACACAAACGAGGGTTTGGATCCACTGAGCTTCAATGATGTAAGTATTGCACATGCAAAGCGCTTTTATGCAATATCTAGCACCGATCAAATAACAAATGAAATACTGCAGTCATTGCTATATAATACTCAATATTCATCTTGAGAAATTCTACATTTGCTTAGGCTAGAAAAAAACATATTAAGGCCCGGCCAAACTTATAAAACATCCGTTAAGCATTGTCAAACATTATTGTACCAACATTGTTGGACGATGTTTTATGACCTGGTCAAACGAATCAAACAACTGTTAAAATATCTGTGATGTTCAAGCGCTCCCGCACAGTTTCCTACAGTTACTGCGTTGTGTTTGCCGAATTTTAACCTACTACGCTTGCGTGCGTAAAATAAATGTTTTAAGGGGTGGCCAAACGAACGCAACATTGTTGATCAAACATGAAAACAAAAGAGATGTTTTACGAGATGTTTGATGGAAATCAAACTATGCAAAACATCATAACACATCGTAAAACATCGTAAAACATCGTAAAACATCGTAAAACATCGTAAAACATGGTGGCCAAACGAATAAAACATGTTTTATGCAACAATGTTGTATGATGTCTTATTCGTTTGGCCAGGGCTTTAAGTCTTAGCTTGCCCAAAAACAAAATTAATTGCTTCTCTACCCAAATTTTACATCTACTGACGAACGCAAATTGTGATCGAACTTTGAGCATTACAGACTTTGAATGGATAGAGATTTAAACAAATACATAGAGATTTCGAAAATCGGTTGTTTATTTCTAGAAAGATGGGCGATAGTAGCCAAATCAGGACGTTCTATATTGAATTGGTAACCGATGTTTTATTTCATAGGCCAGTTCAAATCTGAGTGACCTTATCGCAGAGTACCAGCAGTATACCGAAGAAGCAGTGGACAGCAAAGTCCTGGACGGAAATCTTGATGACTCGCTTGAGGACCTTGATTCTGGATTCGGGATTTGAGGGCAAAAGAAGGGATTCTATTGCCAATTGATCTATTGACAATAGGCCAATCAGTGGAATTTAGAAGGGCCGTGCTGTATCATTGCAGAAGGGAACAGGGGGAGGAATAATGAAACTCTTAATCTAGTAACAATCTCAAGCGATAGGTAGATGACAGGGATGGCCTTTTGGCTTATCAACTCGTGGCAAATAGAACCAATGTAATAGTCTTTTCGACAGAAGCTGCTTGGGCTTTAAGAAGGTAGAAATTAACGACAGAAGTCATCTATTATGGCGTTGAGATATCTCCCGTCTGATTGCGTGCGTCTAGCTATAGAAAATCATCATTAACAGCTTGCGAATTTCTGTTAATGTCTGCAAATTGCTTTATTGTGTTCATTTTGATACAATACACGATGAAAATGAGTCTTGTTTGAAAGATACCTGCCCTTAGTTTTCTTTCAACTCCAGACCTCTCAATTTATAAGTTACAATCTCAATCGTTGAATGTCTTCAGTCCTAAAATCGACTCTGGAAAAGAAACAAAATACGCATTTTCTTTCATTCTTTCACAAGAAGACTTAAAATTATAACGTGTAATGAACAAGTTGAACTGCACGGAGTAATTGGCTGCAGTGTATAAACCAACAATTCTTATTTGAAAAAGCTAACAAGTCAAGCAGATTTTCTAACTTCAGGCACCTCAAAACATCATGATGTTAACAACTATCCATATTTTGTTATGTACTAGCACAGGGAAATGCATCTTTAGCCAAAACAAACATTAGAAGTAACGCTATGAATGAAAGAGTTCACAAATGGTTGAACAAACAGCTGTAATAGAGCTGCTGTGTCCAAATAGTACAGAGCTTGAAGATTAAATGACGTCATTGTAAATTTTACAAGGGAAACTGACGCATTTCAATAAAGCAAGTCGCCAGTGTTTTCTTGGAAAAAAGCAAGAACTCACCTTAGAATCAAAACCTGGCGTACTTCTGCTGGTGTCAACCGCCAAGTCATAGGACCTGAATTTGCACCCCAATAATCCAGCAGCTCTCCGACCTGCAAAAACCACGGTAACAGTCAACTAAAAGTTACCTATTTGTATAAATAAAGGGAACTTCTCACAATACGAGCTTCTAGAAGAATTTCTTACAACAAATCCCAATTCCTCTTTTCACTTCTAAAATTTCGTTCAAAATAAGCTAAAGAAAAAAAAAAGAAATAAGACATAAGCTTACCTTCTCTAGGTTCAATATAGTTGCGATCTGAGTTAGCCTTGCAAATTTGTCTCTCACTGTCCATTCAGTTATATTTGTTAAGTAACCAACAAGTGCACGAAGCTCTTTGTCAAACTGCAGGCCACCAAGCTGTTTCGTTTAATAAAAAACTTTTAGTTATAAAAAATACAGCAATTTAAACGCTTAAAGTCATCTTTGAAAAACTAGTTGAGTTAATGTCAGGAGAGATAATCGTTCGATGGAATTTAATGACCTCAGAAAGCAAAGAATATGACCTTGGAAAGCAGTGTTTGGAATTCTTGAAAGAAGACAAGAACTGAAAAAACGTTTATAAAAGTACATTTACAAAAGCTCCTGAATTTTCAAGTTTACTAACCCTGTTATAAGAGCTTTTCATCACCGATTTCTCTAATCTTGTTGCTAATTCAGAGCACACAAGGTTGACTACATTTTCATGATTTGATGTTGTCAGAGAATCCTCAAAATGGAAAGAATACACCAGTGATTGAAAAAAGGTTTTTAAAAGCACAAAACAAAAAATTTATGCCCAGTAAACATGTTCTTAACAATATGTTGATTAATCTTATTTGCATAATATCTTGTGCGTGTCACAACATCCAATTTGCTTTTAATCCATACGATACACGATGTTCTGCTAGCCTTAAAGCTGTCTCTAATCATATTTAATTTTATATTTCATTAGGTAACGTAATGCAATAGGAAGGATGTAATTTGGCATTGCTCTTTACTATCATCCAAATAGAAACACAACAGTATTAGAGCTGAAATGATTTCAACAGAAGTATATACGGTGGAGTAGTTAAACAATCCACTGTCTCAAAGACTTTAACAGTCTTCAACTATCGCTTAAGCGTTGTGCAGATAAAAAAATCTATTATTGAAGCAACTAAGCAATATCTTACCTTTAATGATGACAAGCCTTTGTCTAAGTTTGCGATAAAATTCTGAACAAAAGGATCGTTGACTTCATATAAAGAAAACTCATCCTGGAACAAAATCGATTCGGTTTAAAATAGAGCAGGTCTGAGATATTAAGAGCAGAAGCTGCCAGTATATCTTACAAAGGTTAATTAGGCCTAAAATACAAAAATGTAGAAATAAGATGCTAAGTCTATAAAAAAGCAGCAAAAATACTTTCAAAAGCTTGTTTTATGTTATCTATAACCGATAATACGATACAAAGATACCCTAAAATTCTTTGAAAGAAATAATTGAACTGCGAAAAACTGAAATTTCGTGACATCTTTGTGTATTTGATACCAGTAAGGCTTATGTTGTTGTCTACCAAAGTATTGGTTGGTTAGTACACAGCTTCTATTGATAAAGACCTACTGGAGCATCTAGCAACTGAAACTTATATTGTTTGTAAAATAATGCTATTGTCATTACAGTTGCTTAATAAAGGCATTAAAAGTGAACATGGAATTGCAATTTAGAAGCGTCCAATTAATTAAACCAGAGCATTTACTGCTGTCTATACGGCAACGAGCGCTACATACGACAGACGGTAAATCTGTAATTTTGATAATATAAGAATTTTTGTTCCGCAACAAGCTCAGTTCAATAAACAGCACCAAAGCAAACAGTTCAATCCTCTGTCTCCATTTAGAAGGACCTACCTCAGATATAACATGGTTAATGCTTGAAAAGCCTTCTATAAGACTTGACAGTTTAGGTAAAACTCCATTGTTGCAAAGCTGTGAAATTCCCGCCTATTTAAAGCAAAAATAAAATCTTAGTATATTGGATTATTTGAAGTATCAAGTTAAAAACTGTGACAAGCAGCCTAAACTGAAAATTAAAATTATAGAGACATTCCCTCATTCGCAGTCGTTGATAGAAAAAACAATTTCTACGTGAGACAAGATTAGACCAGGCGGTGAAAGGGGGACGATACCCCCCTTTCACCGCCTGATCTAGATGAAATTAGCTGTGAAACTTATTCTCAATTCTCAACATTTCCAGAAAATCAAATTGCTTTACTGTAACAGTGACACCAACTTTATTCACACTGTAGATACCATACCCTAAGCTCATTTGTGAGATTTTCAACCACCTGTCATCTATCTTATGTTAGAGAAAATCTTCATCTGTAGATCATGACTGATATGTTCAACAAAATAAAACCAGGTATTCGATGATACAAAAAGAAATAATTCTATACTTTAACAATTCCATACGAAGAAGTTCTATACTTTATATAGCAAAAATACTTGTAAAAGGTCTTTCAAACTTTGTGTGCATGATGTCATATCAGTAAGGCAGCTCTGAAATTGAAATTTTCAAGGTAAGTTACCAATAAAATATCATACTGTATCGTCTGAAATTTTTACATTGCAAATCATGTAAGATGGAAGTTAAATATTGCTGGATTAAACTGTTTTCGAAATAAACATCATAAAAGAAAATTTCTGTCACCTCTACTTTGTCCTTTCCTCGTGATCCAATCTGATCGAACAGTCTCCGGCATTCATTCTGAAAGTTTACAAACAGAATAACCCTTTTGAATTGTAAAACGCAAGGCTGAAGAAACGCGCGAAACGATGTCACAACAACAGGCTTGCATAAGCCTGCAATAGTATCGTTCCATCTTTCCCGGTAATATTGAAACAGACTATAGCAGCAGTATCAGCACGAAATACTAATACTTTAAAACTATCAATTATTTCTAATAGTTTAAGAAGAATAGCTGCGCAACTATCAAATTTTGCACTGAGCTCTAACTGCAGTTACAAAGTTTAGAAAGACCTTTACATCATTACTTAAAACTGCATCAAAACAGAAAGTTTCTATACAGCAAGCAAAAATTCACCATATTGAAATCTCAAATAAATTGTGAACCAAACATTTCTCGGGATAGTTATTGTTTCAGCTTCAGCAACAATTTTTATAATACAGCAAATAGAAAAAAGCTAAAAATGAAGGAAATTAAAGCAAAAAACGAAGGTAAATACCTCAATTGTAGCTCTTAGCTTTTTTAAATTATTGATGCTAACTTCAATGTTATTTAGAGCAATCTGAAAGAAAAAGCAAACAGCAAACGTAAACAGTAATTTAATTTAATTTTGATATATAGGAGAATAGTAACTTAAAATCAGCTAAAATGAGGTGATTTGGCACAAAGATACACAAAGAAAGAAAGATACAAGATAAAATTCTTCTGTCAATATTGACCCTATCAACAATGTTTTTCGAGACACGTTTTTCGAGAAATTGACGAAAATAATGAGTACATCTTTGAAATGCAAATTTTAACTATTTTTTCGGGTTAACGAACTAAAATTGTAAACATCGAAACGTAAAATAAGGAACAAACAACCTACCAGAAAGTTTCTTTTTAATTTTGCTGCATCCTGACTTTGGCTACTGGTTTGCATTTTGACCGCACCTTGGATCATCCCTGATATATCGAGACTGAAAAATTAGACACGTGAGTTTCAAAACAACAGGATCATCTATAATAAATAATATATTTAAACATGAGAATGCTCTGTTAATCGCAGAATTTTGCCCGAAGGGTTATTGTTTGTTTTATTGATTCTAATTAAAGGGCAAAGAGCATCATTTGTAACTACTCACCTCGATGAAGGGTACCCACTTTTGATTCTGACCCGTAGAACATCTTTGTACTCTGAAAGCAGTATTGAGCTAGAAATAAATAGATAACCTCCTTAAAGTGAACTTTTTTCAATTGAAGCATCAATGCCAAGACTATCACCTACAAACAGTATTACTAATAAATAAACATTATCAGATCAAATTTACAACATTCCATAAATCTAAAAAATGATTCATTAATTAAACAAAATTAGATAAGGTTATAAAAAACTTGGTATAATATTGAGCTGGAAAAAATATATAAAAAACCTCTCTATTTCAATTAATAATATCAGAAAAACAGAAAAAATTAATTATTTTAATTAATAAAGTTTTCACCTCGCATTATTCACCATGGCGCAGATTGCATCCATGTTTGATGTCGAAATAGTTCGCCTAACAAAAAATTGAGTTATGTAATAATAATATGATTGCATCTACGAAGAAGAAGGTTTTGCTTTTGTTCATACACATTTAACATAATAAGGTGTTGTTACAGTAGATATTGGATGGCAAAATATGAAGATAATTATATAACCATCACAAATCGAACTAGTACAAATCTGGACTGCATATGAGGCAGGTTTACAGCAATTCAAACAGAAAACATTATCTCAAATTCACAATCACTGACAATACATTAGAAAGCCGAAGAAGATGCAGAAATTCACTTGTGATATTATAAACAGTATTGAATCAGCAGATAAAACAAGATGGCAGTAATGCAAACGCGCGGTTTTACCCCCAAACCCGTAGCTATTTTGCCAACCCCATAGCTAAAAACTCAAGGCAGTGACATACACAACTTACATGAGTGACTTTTGCATGACAAAGAAAACGTCATCAACCATGCTTGATATCAAAGTATCATCCTCTGTTGAATCTAAGGATACGGCCTGCAGAAAAGAGACACTTAATGAGAATCTACCATCGAACCTAATGAAAATATTTTAAGATGCCTTTGAAAAAAGCAAACATTTGAGTTAACTAAAGCTTTCGTCTGACACTCCTTAGAGTTAAAAACGTCAGAACATAGATCGAAAACTCTACGCTAGGAAATATATATACCCAGTTGTGGATCAAAAAACAACTGGGTATATATATTTCCTAGCGTAGAGTTTTCGATCTATGTTCTGACTTTTTAAACTCTGAAGAGTGTCAGACGAAATGCTTTAGTTTACTCAAATGTTTGCATTTTTCAAAGACATTTTCAGGTTTTGTACAACCAAAAGATTATTTGAATAAATATTTTCAAATAAATCTGTAGTCCTTATTTGAATAGACAAGCGTTAATTCTGATTACGTGTCTCCATACTGAAAATGATTAGGCAAGATAAACAAAGACATCTAGCCTTATCAACTAGCCTCTTTACCAAAAGTAGCTTTTGGAGATGAGATAGATGAGAGTCTTTTAAACGAAAATAATCCTTGAGAAACAAAAAGCAAGATATCGGTCATTTCATAAAGTATCTTAGAAAATTCTCTATTGATGTAGAGTGAGAAAAGTTTAAGAAAGCAAACCAACCTTGAATATCATCTCCTTCATAAAATATTCTTCCATGAAGATGTAGTCCCCAATCAAAGTCTATTGCAAATGCAATTTAGAAAAACCATTATTACTTTTAGGAAATACATCCCCATTCTATAGCATTTGTACTACTGGACACGTATTAGTCTGACTGATGGCTGAGAGTGTTTAGGTAGTTGAATCCTACTTTATCCTTATAATATTATAAATCATGATAAATCAACATCTGAATTCCTTCACTTAATATCATGAATGCTGCTCGAAATAGTTTTAATTCATTGAGATACAGAAACCCTGTAGATATACTTTGCTAAGTAGATACACAATAAAATGTAGATTGAACATATCACGAAAATACCTGTAACTTTTGACTTAGGCCAGAATTCGAAATGAGACGAGCCTCCAAAGCAGTGAGATCTGGAAAGCCAAGATACTGTAAAAATTTCTGATGCACGAAAAATGTAAAAAGTGCCTATTAACTATGAGGCTTATGGTTTAAAAATGAAACTAAAATGTAAAAAATATTAATTTAGATGAGATAGAAGCACTGATAGTTCACAATCACCAATAAATATTCAATACCAAGAAAGCAACTTGGCAATGCACGCAAAATACTACATCCATCATTGATTTGATTTTAAAGGCAATCTGTCTCGTTGTGGATTGGTTAACGAGAACAATAGCTGGAACAATAGCCTAAACACAATTCCAGCGCTCCGCCATACTTTTTATAATGAGGTGAATTAAAGGGGGACTGGAAACAATAAAAAATCCCTTTGTTCTTATAATCCATCAACGTCGTGACAGATTGCCTTTAAGGTTTTGCTCTTGTTTCGGAACAGTTTTTCAAAAGAATATCTATGAATCAAGTAATGAATGTTTTGATGGGGGATTTAAGTGACCCAGAAGCACGAGATTAAAGCCAGAGTCTTTGGAGCAAGGTTGACAGATCTTAGATATCAATTGTTTACAAACGTTGACAGAAAAATAAATCCACGAATTATCTGCGAATATGGGAGTATATAATTCATAGGCAAAGATGAATTTAATATAATTAAATTAATAGTCAATCTATTTTTTATCTATACTTAAAGTAAACGATGGGATTAAAAGTTACCTTCTCCCATCTCCTCTTTTTGTATGCCATTAAGATCGGCCTGTAGCATAAACATGATATTACAAAATGCAAGAGAACAATACCTAAATATATGCTAAATCAAATTATATGGCAAAGCAGCACCTTTAAATGCTGCATGAAAAAGGTCAGAGCTGTTTCTCCCATAGTTGTACAAAACTTTGGAAAATATTTTAGCCGAGTCAAAACAGGTATCCACTTTGTATTGTTTTAAAGATATTTGATTTACAGAAGGTGGTTTTTTTAAAGGCAAATTCTAACATAAATTCTTTGTATATAAGTTTCTATCATTATCAATAGGTTTTACAATTGGAACGGATTAATATCTCTGGTTAATGTTAACAACTTTTAGTCAATGTCTTTAACGGACAGCCCCTCACAAAACCAGCTTATGCTGAAGGACAACCATTCTTCAAAGAATTAAATATATGAAATTTGAAAATAGGAATTAGACAGGAGAAAAGTAGAGTCAAGCAATCGTGAGGCAGAGAAATGGTGAACTATTTACTGAGAATTCAATAAAAAACAAACGATACCCTTAGTCTTCTGCGCAAAAAGCCAACATAGAGCTCTGTTCTTGCACTTAGCAAAACGACTTCACCAAGCAGGATGTCCAACTCACGTGGATCAAGCCTGGAAATTTTAAGCAATGCGTTGCTTTGATTAAAATTAAACACGGCCTGTAAATCACACTAGGTTACGCTAAAAGAAGGAATTTTAAGCAATTTTAGTTTAAATGCAGTTAATGTTTTATGCTTAAATAACAAATATTAAAGAGCCTAAACATGGAACTTTCAAAACTGAAAGGAAAAGATACTATAAAAAAGGATTAATGAAACAGCTGTTTGAAAACACAGTTTTAATTACAGCAAAAGTTCATTATATATATATCAAAAGGGTCTTGACTAACAAAAGGGTGGTAGAAGGCCTCCAAAACATTTGCTCCCCTCAGCAAGACCCACATACCCGAGAATTTCCTTCACTTCATTTCACTTTTGATTTGTACTTCATCCCTACCTTCAAATTACTATACACCCTTCATATCTCATAAGATATTTTGAAAAAAGTTTATAGGGTGCAAATTTTCTCACGTACTTTGATACTTTTCTTAGTCCTGAAAGGGAGTTTTGCGCTAACAGAAGAGAGAGGTATCAACCACTTTTTTATGTTTTACTCTTAGATGCGATATCAATAAAGTACGTACGCCAAGAATCCTGACATTCTTGGCAATCTTGCGACCCCCCCCCCCTGCGGCAAGGGAACCCTCCCGCTCTCTCTGGGGCAGGCTCGTGTGCTTTGTGACTGACTACTCTCGCCCTTCTGTATAAGCTTAATAACTATCTATAACCTATGAGTGAAAGAGGACATGGACAAAAATGTCATGAAACCTTGCAGAAAAAAAGTCGAATTTGTACCCATAAGTGCCTTTCATGACATGCCATCGTACTTTGCAAATGCCCCTTCCCCAGGCTAAAATAAAGCCTTGACAAGATCAATACACAACACAATATAACGTAACTATAAATAAAGATATACACGTACCTTTGCTGAGATGTGGAAGAAGATGTTGACTTAGTGGCAGCTGTGCTTTTCTTTACTGCATCGAACTAAAGGAATAAGAGTATTCAGCAAGTGATGATAATAGATCCAAAAAATGACAAAATTCAAAGCCAATCAGCTTATACCCTTTATGAAATTAACCCTTAAAATAAGTAATAGGATCAATGCCAAATGAAACAAAATGACTCACTATCTAAAAGTATATGATGAAATGATCTAGTGACTTTTGGAGAACCTGGATTTCAAGTGTATCAACTGTAGTGGCCGCTGTTTATACCAGATATCAAAAGATTTTTGTTGCTCATGAAATGGGCCTGTAGTTTGTACTATCCAAGCAATTTATAGAGAATATAACAGACAGTTTGTTATTAATTCACCTTTCATATTTATATTCAATATTCTAAGCAGTCGTTACGTAGATAATGCAATTAGATAAAAAGGTACCATTGTCTTAAACTTGCGTGATATGATGAATTGATCAACAATTTTTTGTGACTGGATGTCACACTCTTCCTGCAAGGTAAAAATATCAGATTTAAATCACAAACATGTGACATACCAATGATCAATAAAGGTATTAAATAAAGCCTATAGACCGGTCTGAGCAACATAATCCCTTCCGGTTGACACAAAATGACGTAAACAATTAAAAAGCAAAAATGATATTTGACACAGTGAGCCACAATAACTCACTATATGACAACAGCAATACATGACGTTCTAATAAACATCAATTTTCGTTATCATGTCAACTAAAAGTTTACAAAACCAAACCTGCAATGCCTTTAAAACAGTAACCATCCTGCCAGGACCTGAATATAAAGAAAGTTATCAAGTATTAACTTACAATCTTGTTCAGAGGTTGGTAAATCTAGTCTAGCTTAGTTTTACGTTTCTCTGGCTGAATCATACCTTTATGGACTTAAAAGATGCCTTGTACTTTAAATAACGCACATTCAAAAATCTTTATTTGTACCGAGATAAAGAGCCGTTCTAGTTTCATCTATGTGACAACATACTTTCTCTAAACCTGCCAAAAAGAAAAGACACTAAAATTTCGCACTCTAAAATACAAAAATGCCAGGATGTAATTATCAAAGATAACCTTTTACAAGTACAATTTTTATTGCTTACAGCAAACATTGATCTTAAGTTCTATCCAGTATAAAGGGGCCAGATTAAAATCTGCGTAGCCATTTTCGCCAAATACTAAGCCTATTCCTTTTGTCCTTTTTTTGTTTCAATTGTTTATGGCAACTCTGCCCGCCATATTTGTTTCGCCGTCTCGATTCCACTCTAGTAAAGGAGTGATGGATTTCTGACAACATTAATAGACAATGCTAAAAGTAATTTTAACAGTGATAAAGACAGTATTACCGTAATAGGTATCAACCAACGGCTGATGATCTTCTACTATTCTTGCAATGCCTTCAAACAGCAGTGTCAATGTGTCTGCAAAGATGACATTTGCTCTTCTATCTAGAATAAATCATAAGAAAGCATCAAATACGTAATTGAACTTACCCACCTACGTTCGAAATATACATAGTGAAAACTTTAAAAGCATTCGCATAATGAGTATGATATATCCGAAAGACCAATTGCACGAAACTAATTGCAATTAACAGGGCAAATTTTCACCACTTGACGAAAGGATTTCCCACACATTTAGAGCCTTTCGTCCTCAGGATATAAAAGGTCAAATAAACCCCAGAATTTGAAAAAAAGAAAATTTGACTATAAATATAAAATTGATTATATTCTAAGCACGCACCTTGTGGATTAATCTTGATGGCAGTATCCAAGTTGATTTCACCCATTGCTTCAATCTACAACAGAAATTTGGAAAATAATGCATATACTTGTGGAGTCCACAAAAATAGTTAATGGCGTCCAAAGAGCAGAATTTTCGTTGTCTAAATAGCCTGGCTAATACCACTGACACAATGTATTTATCAGAATCTAAATTGCCAATTTACAACTAAACTGTCTTTTAAGAACTATAGAGATTTACAAAATGGTACTTTTATAAAACCAAGCTAGTATGATTAAAAGCATTGCAATACTCTTGCTTGGGGAGGTAACAAATTTAAGTCTTCTATGTATCAACTCACGACTGAAAACTGTCATAGAATAGAAAGTTTTCTTCAAACCTAGTGAGAAATCACACAAGGACAAACCTGCTTCCGCAAATATTGAGAAAACTTTGTAAGGCCTTCATCGTCAATTCCAACCAGTGGGAAAAGCTTGAAAAATCTGAAAGATGATCCCAAGGATAAGGTCGATTAGTAAGTCAAAGAAAGATGACAAAAACATTTATATTTTGATCACAGGCGATCTGTATAACAGATTAACTACTTGAAAATTTACTTGCAGGTCTCAAAAACTGGTTCACAAAGAATTACAAATACGTTTTATTGTCAAATTTCATATATTAAAGATTTGTCAAGAAGTCTGGAGTAATCTTCTTTGAATAATAGCAGAAGGAACCAATAATTGAATATGAATCAGCCCTGACCAATTCAAGTACCTTTTGCTATATGTTCTGTATTTCAAGGGGGGGAATCAAAAATGGTTTCTTGATCACTTGTAATCAGATACAGATAAATTGTGTGGTTTATTTCTTATTTACTTCTACAGAGACATATTAATGGACTAACGAGCCAAATCAGAATACCTCTCAACGGCAGCACTATAGTTAGAGCTCACTGCAGCATCAAACTTGTCCCTTACAATCTGTTGCAATTTGCCTTGTGCATCATGCAAGAAATTGAATGAATGCTTCAAATCAGTACCTAAAAGGTTAAAAAAGAATCTAATAAATCTTAGTGTTATTAACAGGAAAGAAATGAGAGGAAAAATGACTCTCCAACTGGAAAGAGGAGTGGGAGAAGACAAACTTGGCAGTCAATTCTTGGCACATTCAATCCTTTTAAGACATTGGACAGGGCTATAGAACAAATCATGGTGAAGCTATATAAGATGACTGAAGAATATGCTTTGAAGAAAAGGCAATCATCATAAAATGTATCATTATTAGATATATAATCTGACAAACCCTCAGAATTATCTGGCAGGATCTCTCTTAAGGCTCTCTCATCAAGATTGAGGTATCGATGTATAAATGCAGCAGCCTAACAGAAGTCAAACAATTTATTAAACTATCATAATTTTATTAATCTTTAAAGAGCAGTGCAAGCTGAAGGGTAGTTTAAAGGAGATTTATAGGAGATTAATAAGAGAAATGGAAATATGACAACCTGAATGTATTTATGAAAAAAAAGTAGCTTTTTGAAAATATTACAAAGGAATGGTTCTTCACAAACAGGGAGGTTAAAATGACAAAAATGGAAAAATAACTCTGATTGAGCATAAATAGCAAAGCTTTGAAAAAATAGGAGTAGTAGGCTAGAAGAAACACACAGATACCTGTTCAAATTCTTCTTTGCGTAAAGCAGTTTCAACTCCTTCCACACAAGACTATGAAGGTATCAAATGCAATCTATCAATACATTAAGTAACAAAAAGAATATCAATAGGTTTTAAGCTAATATTAAAACTAGTGAATATTTTAAATCACATTGGTACTGAAGCAACAATAAAACTGATGAAATGTTTGATCACATATTGAACAAAACATTATAATTCATTACCTTCAAGTCAAGAATGTCATCTACCCTCTTTATTGTGTCCTGAACCCTGCTCTGTAAGAAAGACAAATTGATGCTGAAATAGGCCTTGTTCATGGTTTATTACAAAGAATTAAGATCATAGTTAATTTTTTTAACAAAAAAGGAAATTAAAGTACAAATAGAAACAATACACTTACAATAGAAAAACCAACATAAAATTAATTCTACCTTTGCAAGATCCAATATTCTCACTTTGCTGCTGACCTTTTCTGCTAACTGATTTGTATCTGATATAACATGCTCTAAATGTTTAGCATTTTCAGTCAGAACCTCTATGTTTGGCCTAAAATTGAAGCACATAAAGGATAAACAGTTAGTGTCACATTAAATTTATATGTGAAACTAATAAATTAAACTGCTATTTACAGTTTCATTCCGCCTTACATTCCATACTATTCAAGAATAATTTTGTGTGAATATAAGTAGATTTTGCTACAACAGCTAGCTGATGGTTTGAAAATATATTAAATTTTGTTTATATTATCTGGTCCTTTAAATTTTGAAAATATATTATCTGGTTGTCAATGAAGCAATTCCATCATGCCATTTTGTTGTGCTCTCTGAGAACTTCTTGACAGTTTTAAATAATGTTTGACTAGAGTGTTGACAAATGCCTCTCTCTCTCTCTCTCTCTCTCTCTCTCTCTCTCTCTCTCTCTCTCTCTCTCTCTCTCTCTCTCTCTCTCTCTCTCTCTCTCTATTTACCAGATGAACAAATTATCCTAAACTTCCATGAATGAAACTTACACAAGATTTTGTATGGCTTCAACCTTTGAATCAACAATTAAACGGTTGTCAAGAATACTGTCCAATTCTTCATCAAGCTCTTGCTACAAAATAAACAAAATAAAGCCATATCCATTTTAATGAAAAGAAACACATAATCTACAACAATATTTAACAACATTTTATTGTGGTATACTTTTTCTTTAACTTTATCTTTCTATCAAGCAATTATTTTTAGGTTGAATCTTACTGTTTGTTGGAGCCTAATAGTTGCCTAAATCAAATCAAGTCGGTCCTGGTTGGAAAACATGTATTGTATAATTTTGCAGACACTTCACTGCAACCAAAAGCACATTATCAGCTGCAACCTGTAAGCAAAGCATTTGAGCTGCAAGCAATGATGCCCATTCTATACATAACTATAGTATAATATACAAATTCCTTGACATTTTGGGGTCTGAGGTGTGAGCAAAAGAAGTTCAGCGTCGCTGCAAGCATATGCAGGTTTTCCAGCCTGGAAGTCGGTCACAATCAAGAATCGCAAAATTCATGTCAACAGATCAACAGCATTCTCAGACCTACCAAGTCACATGCATTTTGCGTGAGACACATGCATTTCAGTCCTTTCTCACGTTCACACGCATCAAAGCAGAATCCTCACGCATTTTGCAACAAATTTCTTCGTTTATTTAAATTTTTAAATCTTATTCCAAATCCTAGCAAAATCCCTCTTTCCTAACTAGGCATGTTAGCACAATAACAGAAACTAGATAATACTAGATAACAGCGAATTTGCACAGGATGGTAAAGTGATGTTACATTTATTGGCAAGCCTACACAAATAGCAGGTTAGCTTTTTCGCGACTATGACACATTGTAAATTGATTCAAAATGTAAAAGAGGAGCATAATTTCCCTTAAGTTAGTTTTAATTCAGCAGATTGCAATCGGAGTTGTCAGAGCAGAGTAACTATTCTTGAGAATGATATTTGGGGTTGCAGTTACACTACCATGTTTTGCTTGTTTGTATGCCTGCATCCCTTCCCCTGAATTCCTGGTCCACGGTGCTGTGCACTTTGCAATAATTTGCACAGCGCAAGTGGATCAGATGAAATTATTTCATGATTATGTACTGTTATACATTCTTTTTCCATAAAAAACTGAAAATAATGGCAAAAAACAAAGCCCCCTCAATCCCCCACTCACTTCTGTGTGGTCCCTGCTCAAAAAAGGCATTTCCGAAGAACTAGAAGGCATGGTAAAAGAAAATGTTTGGGGGCTACACCCCAGGACCCTACTTTTGGTTGTGTGGCAGTCAGGATTCGTTCTGGACCAAACATATTCCCTCCCTGTTAAAAAAATTTCACTCATTTTCTTGACAGGCCTGCATTCTATTCCAGACTGGAAAGTACGCCGACAGTGCACCAAAGCGATAATAAAAGAAATCTGGGTCACCAGACCTGAACAGTACTTTTTTATAAGCGCAGTTTCTTTTGGGGATAACAATTCCGGCCACTCGGGACCAATCATTTAGTGCGCCCGTGAAAAGGGCAAACATTTCCAAAGCCAGGTGCACCCAATTGCGGTAAAAGTTGTGATTTCCGCTGCGCACTCTTGAGGCAATGTCCAGTCTGGAACTTAGGGTTTGGGGGGGGGGGTGTGCTTTTCTGAAAAAAAAATTTTTACATAGGCCTAATTCTTGTACTGTTCAGGCTGGCCAAAACAGCTATTAGGGCTTATGAAGTATGAAGCTAAGCTTTTTACACTCTTGATTTCAGGAAATCTGCTTGTATTGCATGGGGAACGTATAGAGCAGAAATGCAATTATAAAAAATGAAATCGAAGTCAAATAAAAACATGTCAAAGCATACCTCTTTCTGTTGCAGCAATGTATACAGCCGTTTAATTTCAGCTATATCTGAAACAGAATCAATATCTATATTTTCGATCGCATCTATTTTTGCTGCCATACTTCGTCTCAATACCTATAATTACTCAAATTGTAACTATATAAAACCGAATGTTGATGTTCTTGACGTGTCCATTTTGAATTTGGAGCTTCTATCAACCTCGTCTCTGAGATGAGATTAGTTTCCAAGTAATCCAAAATGGCCGATCAAAGCATGGTCGAAAAAGGAAAAGAAGACACCTCAGCTATCAGGAGAAAGACTTTGTTTGTGAGAAATTTACCGTTCACTACAACAGACAAACAACTTGAAGATGCCTTTGGTAACTATGGACCAATCAAGAGATGTTTTGTTGTAAAGGACAGAGGTAAGATAGTATTTCAAAATCCACTTGCAGTAGGCCTACACATAACCAACTTACACTCCCCTCCCAAAAGTATTCGAACGTAAGCCAATGTTGCGACAGTGCCGGGTCAAATTAATGAAAACAAAAGGAAAAGTAAATTGCCTATATGTATAGAATGACAACAGGAATCATTTCAAAATTTCAGCCAATCATAAAACAAAGTGTAAGTTACATTAATTTTTTTATTTTGAGTTCATAATTCATTTTATCAATAGAATAATTTCAATATTTGGTGGGGGTACTCACGAGACAAAAGGGCAGCAAATGGCCGGCCAGGGAATGACCTCTGCAAATTTTCAATTAAATTGAGAGGAATATTGGCACAAATGTCAAAGGTTTTATCAACTAATTGCTGATGGTTGGCCTTCGGAGGATCTCGAGTCATTGAATCTTTTGTAAAAGCCAAAAAATCCATGGCATTTTCAACTACTTTTGGATCTGGACTTTGAGAAGGCCCTAGAAGGGTGAGGATTCAGTTGGCAGCCGAAAAGTCCCTTGTTATCCTTAGTTGCATGAGATAGAGAATTGTCTTGATGAAAAACAAAAGGCTGATTTATACAACCATTAGTTTTTCTGGCATATTGGGGAAAGTTTTCCTGGAAGATAGCAACATAATATACCGCAATCAGGAAACACCCCTGAGGAACAAGATGACAATGCCATTACTCCTAACACAACCCTATAAATTCCTTCCTTTGGTTACATTTGGTTTAAGGACTTTTGATTTTTTCCTTGTCCAGTTGTTTTTCCGGATTAAGAAGGCCCCAGAATCATTTTCTAAACTAAATCTACACTCATTTAAGAATACATAATGCTCGCCCCAGTCAATGACAGGTCATTCCTTCCTGATTTTAACTCTGTTTTGGCAGTGAGTGAGGTTATTTGTTGAAAAATCAGGCTTTCTTCTTATTGCACAATTTGAAAAAAGAATTAGGCCAATAATTTTAACCATCTGTTTGAATACTTTTGGGAGGGGAGTGTATTTGCATTTATTATTGATTATCGCAGTGTACACCCACTGTCAAACTGCACAATGAAAGCCATTGAACCAACTTATATATTGTTTATGACAAAACAGCAAACCTCTCCAAAGCATAAATTTTTCTTTCTTGTGGCTCTCAAACTTCAACAATATGGTGGTAATAGTGGCTAACATCACCAAAAAAGTTACATTTCAGTTCCCGGATAAATGTGCTTAGATTGCTACCTTGATTCAAAAAGCATCTGGTGAAAAAGTGCTGTGGAGTATGTGCTTGACAGACTGCTAAGTTTGCCAAGTGTGTGGGTGATATTTTCTTTGCTTAAATAATCTGTTCCTTCTTTAATTTCTCTGCACCTACAGATCCAAAGTACAAAAGGATACACTTGGTATTTTCTAAAATTTTCCTAAATGTATTTTACAATTTTCCAAGCTTTTGGTGGAAACTTGGATCAAAATTGCCTTAAAGCAAAATAATTTTTTTTACCCTTCTTTATCTTAAATTCTTTTGAGCTGCAAGTTTCCCAACCTGGCATCATGTGCCAGCAAGAACAGTTTGACCAGAATAAGAGTTAAGCAAGGTCAGAATATAACTATGAATTTGAGAAACAGCCCCTTTTAGTTTGTAATCAGTTTCCTGTTTGGAGCTATAATTTTACTTAAGTGTCCCAAATATATGGCTTTTGTTTTGATTCTGATTATTATATTCAAAGATAAGAGCAAAGGTTGCAGAGGATTTGGTTATGTAGTATTTGCAATATCAGAAGATGCAGCTAAAGCACTCGATACTGAGATTGTTGTTGGTGGCAGGAAGGTGTCGGTATCACTTGCAGATAAGAAACCCAGACAGAGAGATAACTATAAACCTAAGAATGCTGTTGACGAAGGTATGGACTCTCCAAATTGATTTATTTGTCCTTTCTATGTTTCAGCTTTCAAGAAGAAAATTTGACAAATTTTGCTAAAATGTTTGGTTTCATTTCAGTTTTTTAAACTTTTGTGATTACCTAGAATCTAAATAACTTAAACCTACTTTGGTATTTTGTTAATTTTAGTCTATAGGACTTCCCAACACATTGCAGGAAAAGTAAACATATAACAAGGCCCACATGTTATTTGAAAGTAGCATGAGCAAAATGTAGCGTTTTTTTTTTAATTGAGAATTTTTGAGAACTTAAACCCGTTTATCAGTTTAGTGATATCATCATCATCATGTCTCTGATCTTATTTTTATCATGGCTTGATCTGAATACATAATAGCTTCTGAGGCACCCCTACAATCTTCCGTAAAATTCACAGTATCATTCTTCACAGTAATACAACCTTTTTCCATTGTAATGGGCAGTGATTTACTTTTGTTCAACACAGTGAAGTTATTTCATTTATTGTACTTTGTGATTCATAATGCCTTTTATATTTAAATATTGGTGGTAAAAAATTTCCAGCAATGTTTTGAATGCTTTTGAATGTTTTCGAGTGCGTTTCAGTTTTAACTAGGATTTTAAAAGTTGAAACCCTCTAAATCTCAAAATATTTATTTCCACTGTGTTTTAGAGGCAACTTCAGAGAACAAAGACGAAAACATAGAGGTACCTGCAGTTGATGACAAAAAAGTTGTGAAAGAGACTAAAACTACAAAAAAGCATATGGAAGGGGAGCAGGAAGAAGCAAGAAGGACCATTATAATATCTAAACTTCCAGATAAATTTACAAAAACCAAATTGAAGCTTCTTTGCTCGAAACATGGAAAGGTCCAGAAGATACAACATCCTGCCCCAAACAAAAGCAAAGATACATCAATAGTCACTTTTAAATCTGTAAAGGGGGCTGTTCGGGCATTTCAGAAAATCAATGGAAGTAAAATTGATGAAAACATCCTTTATTCTTGCCTATTAACAAAAGAAGGGAAGCAGCCATCGCGGAAAGTGCTAGATAAGTCCAGATTGATTGTTAGAAATATTGCATATAAGTGTAAAGAGGATGACTTGAGCAATGCCTTCAGTAAATATGGAACAATCACAAAGATTGAGCTGCCTTCAAAAATGGATGAAAAGGGTCGTAAGCGAATGATGGGTTTTGCATTTTTGCAGTTTATTAGATCAGAAGATGCTAATTCAGCTTTAAAGGCACTAAATAAAACACAATTACTTGGTCGACCAATGATTATTGACTGGGCAGTACCGAAAGAAGAGTTTTTAGCCAAAATTGGTGAGTGCTCCGCAAGCTATTAATTCTGCAAGCAAAACAATGTATCTTCCTTAACATATTATCTTTTGGGCAAATTAAAATGTCTGAATTCTGATCAATCATATTATAATTTGACTCAGATAGCTATGACAAGTATACCCAGTTAAAAGGTAAAGCTCTGTTGTACCCTGTTCTTGTGTCCAAAAATATACTGTAATGGGGTTATCAAATTACAAACATGGTTGAATGTATCAATTGACTTGACTTCTTTCCTTGAACATACTATTTAAATTTTCCCAACATTTTTGTCAATATCATGTGTTTTCTGCTCAGTGTTATTATTTGTATTCATGTTTCATGTGTCATCCTGCACTTCGTTTGCCACATCCTGTTACCCTGTGTGGTGCATTTCTGTAATGGAGCTTGCAACAGCTAAGTTCTTTTCAAGTGAATATATTTTAACTCTAATCATCAATTGCATCTTAACTTTCTTGGTTTGGTAGCAGCAAAAGTTAGGTTTATTTGACTGTTGGTTCCATTGCTTTTAAAAATATTTTTATTCAAGAAACCGTAACAGAACAGACGGAAAAAGAAAAGGCTGTTGGAGGCAAGAACACAGGAGACCAAAGGACAGTTGATGACGACAGTGGTGGTGATGATGACATTGATAGTGAGGATGATGATGATGATGCAGAAGACAACAGTGTTGATGGCTCTGATGTCAATGATGATGAGGAAGAAGAAGAGGATGATGAGAGCGACGTAGAAGACAGCAATGATGAAGAAGATTCGGATAATGATGACAGCGAAATTGAGAGACAGATTTCAAAGGCTGCGAAGAAGCAATCACATGATGCAAAGGAAGGCAGGACAGTATTTATAAGGAACTTGCCATTTGAAACAGAAGAAGAGGAGCTTGTTGAATTGTTCAGCAAATTTGGTCCCGTCGATGACTGCAAGTTGGTTGTGGATAGAGAAACTGGACATAGTCGTGGGACGGCCTTCGTTAAGTTCAAAGATGTCAGCTCAACAGATGCAGCTGTATCCGCATCGGAGGACACTGACTCAAAGGAAGAAGGTATTAAATTTAATGGACGAAGACTGTTTATTGTCAAAGCAGTTACTCGTGGCAAAGTGAAGGAAATCGAAAAGGAGAAAAAGGATGCTAAGAAGGAGCCTAAAGACAAACGAAACGTAGCATTGGCAACAGAAGGGGTAATATTCCCTAACTCAGAGGCTGCAAAGGAGCTTAGTGAGGCAGATATGAAGAAAAGAGAAAAAGCATGGGCGGATAAAAAGGCCAAATTGAAAAATCAAAATTATTTCGTCTCAAAAACCAGGTTAGTTGTCCATGTTGTCTTTGTTGGATAAAGTAGAAGTTTTCAACGATTTTCAAGCATCGCATATACTTTAAACTGTATCGACATGTGGAGTAAGTTCTACGTTTATTAAGTCAGGCCATCGTTGCTGTCTATTTAATAGCGCGAATAGCGATTGAGTTTAAATGGGAATATCATTTATTTGCAAGAGAAAGATATACCGTATGAATAGATGGCACAAATCTCAAAAGCACCCAAAGATAAATTATTCTACTGTGACATTTCTGCTACTGTTAGCGCCAGAAAGAAAAAATTTTGAAGAATTACCAACAAGAGCTTTTGTGAAAAAAGTGAAAAAGTTATAGATTTGAAAAGTCTTGTTTTTGTGATGATTCTTTTGATTTAATTAGCAATGTGATGCCACAATTAACCAATTCTATGTTAATTTTGCTAGTTTTTGTTGATTTTTTAATGTCTTCAATTTTGTCCATCCTGGTCATCCAGATTCACACTTCATGATCTTTTTTGTCAAATAATTAATGTAATTTATTTTTCTAACTCTTCAAGTTCCTTAATCTTTAGAACTTTCTGATGTGTTTTTTAACAAGTTAAACCACGATTTTTAGAATAGTCCAGGGTCAGAAGGATGTTTTGTAATCTCGGAAGAGGAACGTTTTTCTAGGAAATAATTTTGACAAAACTGTTTTTCTTTACAGGTTGAGTATACGCAATTTACCTTTATCTACAACTGAAAATGAACTGAAGAAAGCGTTCTCAAATGCTGTCAACAAGAAGGGGATCAGAATAAAGAAGGTATTGATAATGAGAAATAAGGAAAGAGTTGATCAGACTGGGACGTTTCGCTCTCTTGGCTATGGGTTCATGGAACTGGACACCCATGAGCATGCTTTAGCAATGTTAAGAGCAACCAATAACAATCCAAGTGTTTTTGAGGATAACAGAAGGCTTATTGTGGAGTTCTCTGTCGAGAATAAAGCCGCTTTGGATGTGCAAGAAAAGCGACGCGAGAGACAAAAACACAAAGCTGTGTCTGCAAGGAATGATGATTCTGAGTCGGCTGGTGGGGAAAAATTCAAGGGGGGAGAGGGAAGGACTGAGGGTCAAGCAGCAGGTCAACAAAAATTTCAGGGAAAGGGGAATAAAGAGAAAAATTGGAAAGATAGAAAAAATATTGGAAATAAGAAGAAAAGATTTGAAAAACGAGAAAATGATGTTAGTTTTGGGGGGTTAGGAGTAAAGCCAAAGGAAAACAAGAAGTCAACATCAGCTGCAGAGAGAGAAGTTAGAGGAGGCAAAGGTAAAAGTGGGAATGAAAAGGCAAAAACTGAAAAGAAACGTTTTGTTTCTAGTAATGAAGGTAAACACCAAGGCGGAAGTCGAAAGCGGAAGGGACAACCTGATGCAGATAATGAGATGATATCGGGGAAGGGTAAGAAAGAGAAGAAACGAAGAACTGATTTTGAGGAGCAAAAATTTTCTTCCTTGGTAAACAAATACAAAGAGAAACTTTTCGGAGGACATGATTCATTAAAGAAGGCCTCAGCTAAGAGGTGGTTTGAGTAATAGCGTTGCTTTTACAGAGTATTATGTATTTTAATTGATTTTACTGGATAAAGCACTTTCAACTGTTTATCTTCAGAAATTTCTGTGATCCTTATCAACAATTTGTGTCATTTTTGTGATTTATTTCTATCTTTACTGTCAGCTTCCTCGCTGTTTCACAAATTTAAGGCTGGTACATCTGTGAAAAGACTTTCTTTGGCAGCAATGACTATTTTCGTGCACCTTCATAAAAATTCGTTCGCTCAAAAATTAATCAAAGTACCGTTTCTTAGACTTTCCAAATTATTCCGAATTTCATGACATAAACACAGCATATAAATAATTCCACGACAAAATAAGCTATGTAATGGATGGGATAGCTCTACTGAAGGAAATAAGAATAGAAAAGGAAAGATTAGGGGAACATTTAAAACATCTAGCAATGTTATACACTCTATTTCAAAAGTAAGAAAAAGACTATTACAGTGCAAAACTAATGAAATGCCAAAAAATAAGGAAAAGTTTATTATTTTTAGGGCTAGCTTGAATCAAGTACCCCATCTAAAATTTCACTCATTGATGATGGACAAATGTCTTTTGATTAAAAATCCAGTGCTGAAATATCTAAAGAATTACTTTCTATATAATATCAGACTTGATGAAAAATCTTTCGATTTCCCCTCACTAACTTGAGAATGTACAAAGCTTCTACCAAAACTGAATCTCGCCTCGACGTTTCTTTTCGGTATCTTTTACATCTATTTTTTTTTCTTTTTTTAAAAATTTTAAACTACAACAAAGCTACTCAAATACATGTCACTCACAATAGTGAAGGACGCAAGGTCATCTAGTCTCCATTATGAGTGACATTTACAATTTTCAATTACATCCAAATATAAATACATCTATTTTAAGGGTCCAAAAAGAGATAACGATTCCCTAAAAGCCACAGATTTTATAAAATTGAAGGGAAATTTATCGCCAAAGCCTGTATCTCAAATCTGCAACCTTTTTATGTGACATGCTCAATTTCTCGAAGTCTGTAAACAGGCTAAGCTCTCTCTTAAACCTCTCTTAAAAAAGAATTAAAGAACGAACCCAAAATCTATCAACCACTCTCTTTACTGCCCCCCCCCCCCAATATATAGAATTATTGAGAAGGTAAAGCACAATCAGGTCCAAAATTAGCTCGATAAAAAATAGTATTGTACAAATTTCAAACGCTTTCTGCTTATGGTAAACGCTTTCTGGATGAAAACATCAATTTTTAGATTCTTTACATTCAAGTAGCCGAACTTTCAAGGCACACAATGATACCAAATTGAAACAAACAGAAATTTTTAAAATTGAAAAAATCCCATGTAAACGAAGGTTTCCATAATTTCTTTATCAGAACTTTTAGTTGAGGCCTGAAAATCTCTTGACTTGTTAAGCCGATTATCGTTGCTTTGCGGTTTTTGTCGCATGTCTCATTTACAACATCGCATGGCACATCCATGTATCCAATGTACGGTCGTGTTTATTTAAACAGGTTTATTGATCTTAAAGTTTCAAGTGACTTGACCCGGATTACACTATGGTTTACGAGTGTACCTTGCAAGTGCGATCAGTAAAATCCTGTTTTCTCCGGACTTACAATTCCTCTACATATAGGTACGAAAAAGCTATTTTGTACCCAAGGAACCAATCAAATGGCTCAAACTTTGTACACGGCCAGGACAGATGTCGGGTAAGCAAATTGTGTCTCAAAATTTTTGTATTTGCTCTGGTCCGTCTTCAATAGAAAAGTATAGTTATGAGAGAGAAGAAAAATTGTTCCCCAATTTTTGACAGGGTATAGTTTCAAGGGGAGGAGGAATTCGAAAAATCTGAGACACCCTTTGGTAGCTAAGGATATGTGCTTTCTGCTGATGTAAGTTAGATTTTGTTACCTCAAATGCAAGGGTACAAAATAGCTTTTAAAGGTGGTACACTCACTCAAGCAATAAATTTGCCTGGAAAGTATCATTTTATAATCTTTGCCAATTATTTTGATATGGTTGGAATCACCATATTCTTGTTTATTGAATGATGTATAGTTTAATCTGATTCCGTTAACAGTTTTGCTTTTAGGGAGAAAAACCAAACATCGTGTCACAAACGTTTACCGTAACCTTAAAATGGTTAATGACGTCATCGCTTTAGAAAACTTGCATTTTGGTGGCGGACGACTGCGCGGGAGAACGCAGGAAATTGCGGGTAAACGTTTGGATAACAAGTTCTTGTAGAGAAATGGCGAAGTAAGTGTGCGAAGAGACAAGGATACATAGCTGTAATCATGAGTCAAAATACTTTCGTCGTACCAAGTAACGTTGCAGCATTTGTTTTGAAGCTTTGGAAGCTAGTGGAAGACCCAAATGTCGATGAAATGATATCTTGGAGTAAGGTGAGAATCGAGCCTAACTTTTTGCATGGCCTACTAGGCCTAATCTAATTCTCGCACGTCGTACGACAGTGTGGACCAAAATAATGTAATCTCTCAATAAATTTCAAGCCTGGGTCAGTGCTGGAAAAAGTTTAACTAAATACCATTGTCTGACATCGGTAAAATCAACTTAGCTAGGGTTTTCGTTTTAGTAGGCTCTGTTGTAGCAAGCGACTACTTTCATAGTGCAAAGCAAAGGATTTCATTATGTACATTCCTTTGTAATCTCATCCGATTTGCAAATTTAACACTAGCACTCCCGAGATTTTAATATCTACAATATATTATGCCTAAATACATTCTAAAAGTTCCCTTCATGCCTAAGATCAGATCAGTCAGTTCATTTCATTTATTTAAATACAACTAACACAACACTAACACAACAATAACAAATTGAAGTTAAATACAACGCATAACAATAAAATAAAACAAATGACAGGATGATATACATAAAGCTAAATGTTGGTATAGTAAATAGGTGAGTAGGAAGAGCTGCATTGAGATCAGAGGAGTTTCTTAAATGCGGGACTCCCATAATAGGCAAGCTAATCGAGGAGGGAATACCCCCTACCTAAAAGAGAGTTTACTTATTCAGATGTTATCAAAACAGGTACAGAAAGACAGTGTTATAAGATAAGGAATAATATATATAAAGAATAATATGGGAATTACTGGGTGTAATTATTGCACAGAAAGTAGGTCTTTATCTTAGTTTTAAATGAAACTTTCAAGTGAGAGTTTTTTATTTCAACTGGAATTTCAGATCTCAGACCAAAAATGTTATATACATGGCTCGTTTTCACAGCAAACATCTTGCATAAAGTGTTGGATAGCTCCCTTTGATTTTTCTGTCCATCCAACAGGAAATTTTGTTAACTGTGTCAAGTAACTTTCTTTGAGTTGATCCAAAAAGCAGTTTAGAGTTGAGTTGAAATAATTTCTGTTCTTTAGTGTCAGACAACTTTGTTAGGTACACTTTGTTGTTCACCAGATGAGATGTATCAGAAAATATATTTTTATATTCATACACCCTAGTGTTATAAAAGGACTTGATTTTGGCATTAGGGCTAAGCTTCAGAATTTTTCTCTGCACTTTATTGTAGGTCTAATATATATTTTGCATTTATCTGAAAATTGAAGATGGAACTGAATAATTTTTTCATTGTCTCATTTGCTTCCAGGAAGGAACAGCATTTTGTGTACATGATCCTGTTTCTTTCGCTAAAGATGTCCTTCCACATTATTTTAAGCATAACAACTTTACAAGTTTTGTCAGACAGTTAAATATGTGTGAGTATTTTCAATGTATTCAAAGCATGCTTGGTGATTTTCCAAATGATTAAACAAATATTAGATTTAACTGACTACCATAAAAGCCCCCTCCTCACAAGTCATAAGACACTCCCCCGCAAACAGAAGCTCAGCTAGCCTTGCATAGTCATAAAAAATGATCACAGCTTAGTCTTATCTCAGTTAAGGCCATATATAATGGAAATGTTTTCAAAAAATTGCATTTTCATCTTTATGGAAATCAAATACATAACCTGTCTTTATTCATGATTCTTATAACATGTTTCTGTCCTTCCCTCTTTTCCCTTGGGGCATTGCTCTAGTCACTAGTCTCCTTTAAAATTAACACTTTCAGCTTGGAACAATTTGTGTACAAAATATGACAAAACATATTGATTGTATAACAGAACCATAATAGCAAAGGTCATCAGCCCTGTGGTGTTTCTTTGGCAGAAATGTTGTGTTCCCAATTATTTTGCTCTTATTTTTCGTAGTAGAGTATGTAAGAAACAGAAGAAGTTTATTTTGTTCAAAACAATAGTGTAACTCACTTTTAAGTGTGCCTGAATTTGTTTTCGAAAAGAATCAGTCCTTATCCGCTTTGAAAAGATTCAGGCTTCCTTCTAATATCAGAAAGATAATGAAAAACCTGTTGCTTATATATGGAATTATCAATTATATATCTAAAAATATTTTGTTATTCTTACTTTGATATTTAATCTTTATGACAATAACCAACCTCTGCTTTGTTTATATAACCCTTCAGATTGCAGAGGGTAAAGTACATATAATATTGTCACACATACAGCTACAATCCATCAATTTTTCAGTAGTCAAATTATTTTTTAAGCAGCATATTTGTTTCATTTTTATCATATTCAACTGCTTCTAAAGATATTCAGTTCTATGATTATTCAAAATAATCTCAAAAACAGTCCTTGCTACAAGATAGCAACATTTATATTCTATCATTTGGTCCTCTTTGCATTAGGTATATGTGCAATGTTTTTATTTGAAGTATAAATATTTTATTTTATCAACATTCTTTCATATTATCTTGTTTTTTAGATGGCTTCAAAAAGCTAGTTTCAACTGATCATGGTGGAATAAAATCTGATAATCCGGAGTGGGAATTTCATCATCCATATTTTGCCAGGGAAAAATCAGAGTTGCTTGAACTTGTTAAGAGGAAGGTTTGTGATCTAATTATTGGTTTGAGGTTGGCAAATCATCCAGTCTAATGCCATAGGCCTTTCAGCTGAATGTGTATAAAATATTGTTTGTTTGATCTGGGGAGCCATGAGCATTTCTTAAAAAATTGACAGCAAAACTAGTTACCTGAAATATAGATACTGTTTCCTTCCATTTCTATTTTCTATGTATTTCAATTGATATAAAAACATTCAAAAACAATGTCTGCATTGTTTTTGTCAATTATGATAATTTTTTGGTGATAATCAAAATATGATAATCAAAATATGATAACATGACCCATCATAACATGCCTCTGTTTCCTAAAAAGCCCTTCTACAAGGCCTCGTCTTACTATTAGAGCAGGCTTGATTATTTGTTATTTTGCTACCTTGAAGGCTTATCCCTTATTCATTCTGTTTGTGACCTTTGCTTTTTTCAATGTTTACTTTGTTTACAATATTTGCTTCTCAATATGATTCTCTTTCATTTTAGTAAAAGGTCTATGAATCATAACCATAAAGTTATTTGTTTTGATAATCAATATGCCATTTTTCCCTATAGTACCAAATATTACCAATAATTCTAAATTGTGACATAGTTGTCCAAATAAAAGTTATTGCATGTCCAAAACTAAAGTAAGAAAACTGCTGAGATAAGTGACTTCTTTTAAAAATAATTGTTTTAAGAAATAAAGACTAATCGTGCCCTGTGAATTCTTGAAATGTGGTAATCATAAGTTTTGCTCTTGTTCAAAAAATGAAAGTTGTCTCATTCCATTAATATATTCATTGCATCCCCCAGTTGCATACCTTGACCCTCAAAATTGTTGAGCAGAGAATGGTAATTGTCTCAAAAGCTGATAATGACATGATTATATTTTACTTACCTCCAGGCTGTTTTTGTGACCAACTAAAAGTTTACCGACTAACTGATAAGTAACTAGGGATCCTTCTCTCTTCTATAAATTGGATCTTGGTGTTTCCCAACAAGGACACTGAAAAGGAAACTGGTCTCTGTTTTTTACAGAATTTGAAATGTGAACATATAGCATAGGGAATTGGCAATGACATTCCAGAATGTAAAATACAAATTGTTCATGCTTCCACTTTTGTCAGCAGGTACATCCAGAAGAAAAGAAGATAAAAAGTGAAGATGTTTCTCATGTTATTGAGGATGTGCAGCAGCTGCGTGAAAAGCACGGTGTTGTCCAGAGTCAGCTTGAAAATTTGAAAATGTATGTATTTTGGAAAACCTCTTCAGGTTCTGAAAACATTTTTATTTATTTATCTTTTCATCAATGTTTCTTACGTACTGCTTCTTTTGCACCATCGTATGGGACATGCAAAAGACATTATACCCAATCTCTTACTTCATTTTTTTAGTGAACCAGAATGTTTCAAAAGGAAAGGGGTACAGCTGAATGAACCCTTGAAATTTGATGCGAATGTTTCAAGACATTTGGCAATGATTATTATATTTACTATAAGATTTTTTTGCAACCTATACTTTAGCTTTGTAAATCGTCATTCTCATTGTTATTATCTAAAACAATTTTCTGCTTGTTCAATGAATGTCTGCATGTTATTTGACATGAAATTATCATTATGAAAGTTTGTAAGTAATTTTTGTCTATATTGTAATTATTACAAAATAAATTACCTTATAAATTACCTTAATTTACTTACAATACAAGTCAAATATTATATTTAACATTGGTAATACATCTTAATGAAGCTACTTTCAGTTGGTTAAAGTAATGTGTTGGTTGCATATCTTAATGTAATTTTATCTTCCAAACCTGCAATTATGAAATGTTGAAATGCTGGTTAATGATTTCCTCCCTACCAACCAATTAATAATCGTTGTCACATTTTAATTTTCCAACTTACAGGCAAAATGAAATGCTTTGGCGTGAACTCACAGAACTCAGGATGAAGCACCACAAGCAACAGCATGTTCTAAATAAGGTAGATAGTTATATGCCCAATGTTAGGGAAATATTTCTCCAAGGATCAAAATATAGTCACAGTCAACTAGCTCTAAACCTTTTCGATGTGAATAATACTCAACATGCCACCTTTCATGATTATAAAAATACATTTTATGATATGCCTTTTAGTTTATCAATTTATTGACATTGCCCATGAACAGTTTGGAATATATACAAGAATCCTATTTATTTCTGTAGCCTTGTGTTTTATATTCAATGCATCCTTATTATTGTCATTAACTTATTTGTCTCATTTGTGTATCTTTTTAGCTGATCAAATTCCTTATCCTCATTTATGGACGCAAAGGTGTCAAGAATAGAAAAAGGTAGGTTTTATTTCATTATGTTTTGATTTGTTGGTATGTGAGATTGGTCATGTATTTTACTTTTAAAATTATCTTTGCTATGATATAACCACAGTGGAGAATGGTCAATAAGAAAAGACTATCTCGTGCTTTTAATTGTTGTTTTCATAAACTGCTATATTCAGATTTGTTTTCGTGCTGAACAAACAGTGATGCCTAAAAGAACCCCTATTTCATCAGACACCTCCAAGAAAGGCACACACATCATTTATCCCAAAGCTGCATCTAAATCTTGCAAAAAACATTCTTAAGATGTGAGCATGTCATTGGAAGTGAATGTTATGTCAAGACGTCCTTGATTTCAACTGTTTTGATACCCAGAAATTACCAAGGTATACCAATTTTCGCATACCAAGGTACACAAAATGCAAAAATTGCCAAGGTTTGACAAAGAAAAAACAAGTTTTGCTAGTAAGATATTTCTCTGTATGATCATAATTTTCTTGAAAAACTTAAAGTGATCAAAACTTGTAATGTAATCTCAAGCCAATAGATACCTCCCTCCAACGGACAATATATCTTTTAAGTATCCTTGAAATGGCTCTCCCTTTAATTGATGTGTACAGTGGATATAAAACTGCCTATACGACTTAATTAACCTACTTTGTATTCAATTGATAGGCTTGCCATTGAGCAAGGTCAGCCATCTACAAAACGGAGACGTTCGTCAGGATCCCAGGCCCAGGTGGAGGAGCTTGAGAGCCTAAAATATGTGGTCGAATCAGTATGTTGATTTTTGTTTTTATTTCTTTTTCTTTTACTGCTAAAAGCTGATTCAAAATTTGATACTTTAAGTTTTGAATTTTAACGAAAGATCTGAAACATAACGCATGGTCCCCTGAGTAAAATGCTGAACAATCCCCAAAAGGTGCGGATCGAAAAAATGCGAGATTAGGAATCATGCGTTTATTCTGTTCTGTTTTTGACCATTCCGTAGCCGGAATACCCTCACTTTGTTGAAGAGAGAAAACGAACTCTTTCTGTTTACACAAATCTTTTGTTTTGATGTAGTCAGGTCCCGAACCGTCTGAATAAAAAGACGATCTTGCTTGAATTTGACTTTGTCATCAATATGTGCTTGCATGCACCCTAGTTCGCCAAGTCAATTTCGACCTATCACCGAATCACATTGTATATCACATTGTATGCTAGACGATTTTCCGTCATTTTTTACTCGGAGGAGTAACAGAGGAATCGCATTCCTGAATTTTCTCGTGTCATTTTGCTGTGACCAAAATCTAGTTTAGGTCACTCCTAGTCCAAAATAGCTAGGCCGTAGTCTCTCCGAACCCTTTTCTTATCACATACCCAGCCTAAATGATCTATGTATTGACAACAATCTTTCCTTATTAGAGCATATACCATTCTCCTGTTATATTGCATTTATCATCCCTGTCTATAAATTGTTTTTACATCATTTTAATGCTTTGCAAATGCGTTTTTTCAGCCAAAGGCAGTGGACAGCGTCCTATCAAACTTTGACATTGAAACTACGTCATCTGGTAAAATTATGTTTATTTTTTCTCTGTTATAAATGCATAAAAGAATGGGTTTCTAAATTGTTGATCAAATAAACATACCCCCGTCTTGAAAAATACGATAGGCAATATATTTTCTGTAAAGTTGCGGCCACAAAATTATTCATCATGAGATATAAAAAAAGACTGAAAAATAGAATTTAATGATTCAGTTTATTTTAGTTGATGCAAGACATATGATGCTGTATCTTCAAAATTGGTTAAAAAGCCATGTTTGTATCCAAATCTTTGCATCATCTTGTAAACAGTTACTCGTAGCACTTCTCAGTTTGTCACTTTTCTATTGATTCTGCATTTAGAGAAGTGGTAACTTACTTTATTCTGATGTTTTTTTAAGGTCCGCAAATTACACTGTTACCAGACGAACCACTTGTTCAAGACATAACCTCAAAACCAGTGATCAGCACTGACCAAGCACGTGACAGTTCCATTGCTCTACAAACTGCGAGCACGACAAAAACAAAGAAAAGGATATCCCAGACCAATTCGAAGCCAAAAAGCGAAGACTCCTTGAAACTCAAAATGCCAACCATGGTTTCATTATCGAAAGAACCAACCCTCGACTTCTCTCCAAGCATCTTCGATAGTCCTGCACCGGCATTCCCGTCCCACACTAATATGCCGAACGCGGCTGTGAGTGAAACTCTTGAAGAACTCGAGAACTCTTTTAATCCTTCGAGTGCAGTTGTTCTGAAGAGATCAGTCAGCGCTGACAAGTAAGGCTGTTATTTTTTAGGACAAACGTTAGCCTCCAAACTTTCTTCCAACGTACAGTTTTTAAAAATATTAAATAACTCACAAAACGTTTTGAACACCATGTCAGCTTTAAGCGTTTTCTAAAGCTAATCTCTTCCCCTCAAAACTTTAAAGCTAATCCTTACATTGATACTGTATCATGAGCAAAATGATATAAGATTTTTAGAATGGTTTTCTCCGAAAGCCTGACTGGCAAATATCGTATAAAAGCCTCTGGAGGGTAGTGGTGTACAATGAGGGCAAAAGAAAGGGAAGAAAACGCATTTGCCCTAGATATGCAAAAAATTGATTTTCAAAGTTCAAAATATAATCTCTGAATTAAAGAAAATAGCAATATATATTCATTAGTTTTATTTATTGGACATATTCATATGTATTTAAACAGAGTGAAATGATATATTTAAAGATTTCTCGGGTATCAAAACCAAAAACGTTTGAACAGAGTTCATTTCAACAAAGCAATGAAATATTGTTTCTCAGTGCACGTTTTTGCTGAGATACTATATTAAAATAGGGTTAGAAGAATTTCTAAATCAAATTCAAAACTGATTGTTGAAAAATATTGAGTTGCCGTATTGTTTGGTTCAAATACGGTTTAAATTAACTCTTTGCTAAGGAGCGAATGTTGTCTTGTAGAGACGTGATTGACCAAGATGTGGATCATATAACCAGTAGTCTGGATTCACTGCAAGGAATTCTGTCAGGTCCCCAGTTTAATTTGGATGCGGATACGCTTTTACAGGTATGTGTGGAAAATTTACCTAGAATTTTTTTCAGGTGGACAGTGGATCTTTAATATAAAAATGATCAAACTCTGATCTATCACTCATAAATTCTCATAGATTTTAGATCAATTTAGAGCAAAAATAGTAACAGCTGGGCCACTTCATAGCAGTACGTTGAAACAAAGCCTTAAAGACTTATTTTTCTTAATTGCATGTGTAATTCTTCGTGATATGAATTAACGTCTTATCTGTAATAATTTCCCTGTTGTGTTGTATGCTCCCTTGTAAATAACTTACATACAAAGATAACTCTGTCCTGTCCTGATCCTCTGAGAGTTTAAGTGAAATTGTTTTTAATAGGTGCAATGTGATACTTTGTATTTTGCCCTGAATTTTACCGGTAACAGTGTACTTTGTTAGCCAAGCTATAAACTTGAGTAAAACATTTTATGCGAAAAGAGAACATGTTTCCAAACATTTGATCATATCTTATATATCTTGTTTAGCTTTTCAATTCAGAGGAAAATCTTTCGGCGCCAACCACTGTACCCTACGTGAGTAACCTGGTTTTTGTTTGTTACTGGAATACGCACGAAATGTTTTGCAGTTTAATATTTACCATAACTAAAAACAATTTAAGGACACAAGTTTGAAGAATATTTTGTCACTCTTGTTCTGCATTTTCTTTTAAATCAAGTATTCCTTTTTTCATCATTCTTCGATATATAGATAGATATCAGTACTTTGTAAAATCATTCTCATCACATTTGACAGATTAAACCGTAACTTAAATTTTCCAATGGTCAGATGCTTGTTGATGGAAAAAAATGTAATAGCCTGAAATAAAAGCTTTATTCTTTTTTCCTCAATGTCACTTTGTAGGCTTCTTAGCTCTTAACAGATTAAGATTATATTTCTTTCGTTAAAGCAAACTTCAAAAACAGGATCACGCATATCCAATGATTATCCGCTGGCTTTATCCCTGATATTAAGGGTTTGTTTTTTGGTTCTTAGCATGCACCAGGTCTTTCTTTCATTAATCTTTATCTGTTAGGCCATTTGCTTGCAGGTCTCTCTCGATCGTACCTTTAAGTTAAACCTCAACCATTGTGATCTTATTTCTCTCACCGGTAAAATCCAAGCTTTTGTTGCAGATTATCAATCTTCTCTCTTTGCACATCTGTTGAATTATTTCTAGCTGAAATTTGAATGCAATTGCAATATACAGAAAGAGTTTCCTTCCTCCTCCGGCCAGTGAGCCACGTGAGATCCTTCCTTCCTCTTTCATGTGTTTTGACAATTCCTCCTTGCCGTCATCAGCTGTCTGACCAACACATGTTCTGCACTCTCTATGAATTTTCTACTCAAATTCCAGTTTTAGATTACAAGTCATAACAAACGTTGACATGACGATAAAAAGTAATATTTTCTTTCAAATAGCAGGCAATAACTGCAGCTCTGGAAGCGGCTTCTGCTGACCCGACAGAGATGGAAGAAATTGATGGCCACAGAGTTGGTAAGCATTCTTAGTTAGACTTGTGTCATTCATAGAAGCAAATTCCCTGTTTCATATAGCATTTGTATTTCAGTTTGAAGTAGCTTAACCTCTTGTCTACATTTTTCTCTCTAGATGAAAACGAAGATATGGATGGACTTTCACCATTCTCCCCTGGAATGTTCTTAAATGATGACGGAGAACTGGCTAACGAACAATCGGAGAAGCATTAGATTGAGTAGAAAGTGGTGATGAAATTCCCACCTTTGACACTCGGACACTTCATGCCTTTTTCCTATGAGATGTTACATTACATCACGTTTACTGCCGCCATTTTTAGTGTTTTGTTCCATATATTTCTGTGTATTTGATAATGATCACGTCGTTAATTGTTTCGTAATTTACGTCTTGTCACCTTCTGTGCAGAATTATTTTTATTATACATCGTTGTTAGAATGACATTTATATGAAACATAGAAACCTACCTAGCTAAATGTTCTTGCTTTTTACCGAATTGTTTTTTATATTTCTGTTAATCGGGGAAAATCGAGCCTTCTTTCCGCAAAAATTTTTTACATAACAGGAATCCCTTTATTAAATTAGCAATTTCTGTCGCAGAGTGTTGTTACAAAGTCTCAAGACAATCGAATTTCGTGCCACGAAGTGTTTCAACTACTGTTCTCGCATGGTACAAACCCCAACATAAACCCTATAAATTTATTCGATGTCATTGTATTTTCGTTTCATTGTAAATGCTGGTAGTGGCAAATCGTTATTCTTTGCCAAAATACCGGTTTTTTCAAACTCAAAAGAGCGTTGAATTTTGCAAAAAGCTTTTTGTTCGATATCTTCTTCTTCGTATGTTATCATTTACATTCTATGCTAGGAAGAGAAAGTTGAAAGAAATTAGATAAATCCCTTTCTCCATTAAACCATTAATTTGGAAAAAGAATTCGATTTTTTAAAGGTTTCTATACAAATCTTTTGATAGATATCTAAGGCAGTAGTAAGGGAAGTCGTCAATCATGGGCAAAAATACTATTTTTCTTACCTCAAAAACGAGTGGAATTTGAAAGAACCTTTATTCGATACCTTAATTTTTATTAATGTCAAAGTATCATTTTTTTATATGTTGATAAATATAAATTCAGCAACGGGAATAGCCTAAGACTATAGCCTAAGATAAGTGCCTTTTTTCTTTCTTTTGTCAGTAATCGGGAATAAAATCCGACATTTTTTAATCCAGAAAAGAACGAACTGGTTGCATACTTGAGTTTTCTTCGCATTTGCCCAATTTGATGAGTTGCGCACCAACAGGTTTTACTTGAGGAAGCTGGACCAAATTGCACGGTCCGAGCAAAACTACACTATTTATAAGAACCAGTAAATTTAAGTTCAGGCTGACTGCTCTTAATTTTTTCAAAAATCTGATGCTGGATTGTTCTTAATTTGTTCTTAAATTAGTAGGGTGCAAGCAGTGGGATTGCTAGATTTTTCGCTCTAGGAAGGTGTGCAGGCCAACAAAGTGAGCGAAACAACCTTCATTTGCCAAGACGTGTGAATATTCACCGAAAAAGCACTCACACATGGCTCAGCCTCAGCTTCTTTTTAATTTGTTCTCAACTTTTGACCAATTGTAAGGCTTGTGTTCTTTTTAAAAAAGAGTGTAGCTCAACAAACAGATCTTTCGACACCATTTGCACCAAATAATCAGGGATAGGCGGAAGAGCACCAGCTACTGAAAGTCATGAAATCCCCGCTTGGGTCATAAAAAATTGAGAAGTAAATCCCAACCAAACTTTAGGTAAAACTAAAGAAGGCGTGGCGATAGATGCTGAAGCACTGCTAACCAAAAAATCATGAACAGTCGAATAATTTGGTGAACTCGGGGCCGAGAAAATTGGAATTGAGCTTACTGCCGAGGACACCGTAAAAAACTTAGCTAAGAACACGATATGGCAAATTCTGTTTCAAAGACAAAGGAACATTCAAATTCATACCTTGATTTGAAAACGACGAGCTCTGCAATGAAACAAGGCTACGCAATGAAACAAGGCTTTCTGCATCTCCAACACAGCATTTCCTAAGACACCGACTCTAGCGGCCACTCCAGAGGTGACAAAATAAAACTTCATAGGAAAATCACTCGATGACTCCGATACTTGGACATCTCGCAAAGAATAGAACAAACAACAAATAAACAGCACTCTGTACTTCGTCTTTCACCCAGCAAAGTGAGACCCACACTGCCAAAAAACCTTAAACGCCCCTAGAATAACCAAGGGAATGAAAATGCCACGAACCATTACCTTGCCTTACCTTACAAATCCCCAGGAGGCCAAAACCACCACGCAATACCAACAAACTAGAAGTGCAAATACAAGCGGACCACGAGGAGGCGTGGCACAAGAGACCAAAAAGACCAATAATCAACCAAGGGGTAACAGCAAAAGCCCCTCGCGAAATTAACTCTGATTAAATTTCATTTAATTATCATTAAAATTTTACGTAAATACTTTTCGTTTGGGGTTTTTGGTTTTAATAAAGAAGACGTTTTTAATCAGCAGAACCAAACAAATATATCTAACTTGAGAGATGGATCTAATCTAAAACTGCACTCAACTTAGTTAAAAATCATCTTTTTTATCAAACTTCTGGTCAGGAATATTGAAGTTCAGTTTTTGTGAGCAAATGTTGTTATTGAATACATTAAATTGACTTAAAAGCTGTGTCAGTTTTCTTTAACTGTTAAAGGTAATTCATGGAGACAATTATTACCTGAACTGACTTTTAGAGACATTTTTAAAGAGAACGTTAAAGTATATATTTTTGTGGTTTTTCAACAGCTAGACAAGCAATTCTAAATATTAAAAATGCCCAAAGCTTGGAATGCGTTTTTGTGGGTGGTATAGGATATTGGTCGCAAAAAGAGGGTTGGAGAATAGGGAAGATAATGAGTGGAAGCACAAGGGCGGGTACCTCGAAGAAAAATGGGTCGTAGTGCTGATGCAAAAGCATCGAGGGCACAGTAACAACTCTAGAGTTTATAAAGTAGGAAGAAATTACTATTGTGCTGGGACTCCTTTTTTTCCTGACAAAACATAAAGACCAAACCATGGTTTATTTCACTTAAATTCAATTTCTAAGAAACCTTTTACTCAAAGCATACAAGGAAAATTTTGAAGGGCGAAATTATAGTCGAAGAAGGTCGAAACTCTGAAACAGGCCAACTTTCCAAATGGTTTTAGAAAAGTTGTGTGGAAAACGAGTTTTAATGTGTTATTCTTGCAAACTGTAATTTAGGATGAAATGGTATAATTATTAACTCTTTTACTCTTAAACACTATGAGAAAATGCACATAATGTCAACAATTCCAAAGTAATTACCCATAAAAGAGTTAATAGCTTACATCTTACTTCCCGAATTCAAGAGTCGAGACTTGTGTATTAAGGAACAGTTCGGCGTGATAAGTAATAGAAACAAAGGACTAACTTGGAGAATCCCATTTATAACTTCATTAGAAACTCGGACCTTTGGCGTGTTAATCTAAAAAATGACCCGACTTTAAACCTCATAAGGTCTCGATTACAAGCTCAATTTCTAGGGGATTTATTCAAAAACCAATGAAAACTTCTTATAAAATTAAGAAATTTAGGGAAAAACAAGAGACAAAACACGAATTCTGACGATAAACTCAAGTTTTCATCAATAAAGGGCATTTAGATGCTATGTATAAGCATACCATTATCATACATAAGAAATCAATATTGACGAAAACTAACCTCATGTCGTAATCAAACAACGCAGATTTGCGCCTTAAAGCCGTCGAGGAAACAACAGGGTTCTTCAAAAACAGGTCAATTCATAGTTTCATCTAAAACAACGGTAATGTTTGAAGCAATTAACGAATTCCTTTAAAGTCCTAGTGCTTTTTACTAAGGGCAGAAAAGGGAAGACTTGGCTCAATCGATAAACTCAACATTGGCAACTTGGCATTAAAACACGAGAGCGTCGAAGCATTGCTTTGTTGTTTTACATTCATTTTTAATAAAGGCATGTGTGAAAATTCAACAGTGCGGTATAGAAAATGCAAAACAAAAGGCGATGCCACGTGCATGCCTTGCAAGCATTCTCTTCGCAGCACGTATATTCAAATCATGCAAGAAGCGTTTAATATCCAAACATAAATTTGCTATTTATGTTTCAACGTTTGTCTATAAAAGGCCTTTGGCCATGAAATTTAAGAAACACAAATTAACATAAGCAAATTTTTTACTAAGTTAACAAGAAATATTGTCAGTTTGAAACATTAATTTTTGGACAAAAACCCCGTAAGGGAAAATTAGGGGTCCAAGCTGTCAAGCAGGTAGGTTATCTAAGACTTTAAACCACCGAAATAGGTAAGCAAACAACCGTAAGCCTTTACTAGGAAATTACTGACTCTTATAATTATTGAAGCAGCATTACGGGGAAAGGCTGGAATTATATCCTGATTCTTATGCTGTGATTCATAATTGACTCATTCGTATCCCAAAACAACAACATCAAAATGTGGCTAGCGATTTAATCATGATTGAGTAAAGAACTTGACAGTCGATGAAGAAAAAACTGCATCCCAGCTATATCTCTGAACAAATATGTCTAGAAATGAGATTTGGTCAGTCGACTTACTGGTATGCTGTGTATAAGATTTCCTATTTACAGTATATGAATGTAGGAAAACCGCTTAATTGGAGTTGACTGTCGCCCCCCTGGCTGTTCGGACGCCAGAACAAGCTTTTAAATCCAATGGAAAACAATTAAAACCTGCCATCCGAGGCTTCTTTAAATTCTTTAAAATTCATCTTTAAACTCAAATTACGCTTCATGGATCAACAGGTCAACTTCCTAAAATAAAAAAATATTAGCCTATCAGAAGAGTGTTTTGAAATGAAAAATTTAACTGCAAGAAAACAAACTAAACCAAGGTACAATCCTTTTTTGAACCCTTTTTTCAAGCTTCAATCAAACACGAGCTTCGAACAAATGGCGGCTCGTCTTCCAAACAAAATCAATACATCACAAGTAGCAATTTCCAGCTAATGGTAATATAAAGTGAGCCTAAAGGCCATTACCTCCGGATTTGCTTGAACTATTCCCCTGTCTGATACCTGCAGCTTCGAAATCAAAGTCGTAGTCAACCCATGTTCTGTTGCCCCCACGACCCGTCCTTCCGCTTTGTCCTCCTCGACCATACCCTCTGCCTCTTGAGCCTCTACCCCCACGGCCACGGTAAGGCCTTCCTCTGTAGTTGTGAGGTACAAATCCAAACGTTTGTACATTTAATGCTCTTTCTTTTCGTTTTGAAAACCTGAACGGAGAAAGCAAGGCAGGTACGTTTCAAAACGCCGTCATCCACACAGTAAACCAAGTTATAAGGCACGCCGTTTTCACAAAGATGGGTTTAAGAATCCCATATGACAAAGCGTTCAACGCAAACAGTTTAATTTGCAACTGCTGTCGATGGAAAGCTAAAGAGTAGTAGCCTGTGCATTAATGTGATTAATCCCCTCTATTAACTAATCTCATACCCCTGCTATTAACCAACATATACAACTTCTGTGGACGAGTAGGGAGGGGCCTAAATTCTTTTACTATATATGCATGCCACCTGGTTCATGTTTAGGGTATGTCTAGACAGCTGCCTCCAGGACTACAAGGGCGAAGAAGTATAGCGGAAAGCAGAAGATAATTTCTATGAAACATGTTTCAAATTATAGTACCACAGTGACTGAAATTCTCATCAGCTCTGGTGTTCAAAATTGAAATTGATTTTGGAGGGGTGTATCCGATCTTGCAGCTACGAATCGGCTGAGATCGTTCTTATATCCTCCGTCTTTGGATCCACTGCCGATTGAAAATTTCTCAGAGGGCAGCAATCTAATTAATATCAAATGTGACAAGACTAAACTGTATTTGTGATACACTGAATTTGATATACTGAATCGTTAACAGCCATCACAAAAAAATACTGGCTAAGACAAACAGGTGAAGGGTATAAAGCAGATTGTACTGAAATCCAACCCACAAGCTTATATAAACTTTGGCCCCTGAACTCATATATAAACATTTTGTCATATTTGGGGAGAAGAGGACTTTGCTTTAGATTGTTATTATCAAAAGTGCAGCAAAGTGGGGTGTATTCGGATTTAACAGATCCTGTTTGACTATACATGGGATAGATTCTAACATGTTTTCTCTTTCTGTATCATGATCTCTAAGTTTATCTGTAAATATGATTAGATGTGAAGAGTTGATCGCACTCACCCCTCGCTCTTTGGGCCTCCAGCATCACAAGATATTTGATCAAAAAACGATTTAGATTTGTCATAATACACATCCTCGCCGTTCATCTCTCCATCTGCAAACTCGTCATGCGAATCGTCTTGGCAATCTTTCTCGACAATCACCTGGATGAACAATTTGCTTTTCTCTTAATAAAAAGCTTCAATAATTCATCAATTTGAATACGAAAATGTACAAACATAAAAAGAGTAGCAGGTAAAAAATCTTCTCTAAGCATTCGCTACAAACATTCCTGTTTGGAACTTAAATCACAATAAGATTTGGCAAGATAAAACGTCCTTATTATAAACAGGCATTTCCCAAGAATTCACTTACGTCATCATCATCCTTAAGCGAGGCTTTCTTCTTCAGAGCAGACAATAATTCCTTCTCTACTTCTTCCTTATTGAATTTGGCATTGGCTCGCTCGAAATCGAAGTCCTTGTCAAACCTGGCTTTGCTGTTTGAACCGTGTCCTCTGGGGCGGCCCCTTCCTCTAGGCCTATGATGACCCCTTCCGCCGTCATAACCTAAAAACGCACTCACTTATCAAAACAATTTATGGCCAGCAACATTCTACAAAACATGCCGCAAAAGTTGCAAAAAAACAAAATGAGACACGGTCTGACCTATGCACCTGCAAGGCGTTGACAGCTCGAAATTTTTCTGAGTAATAGACAGCCTGACTGGATATCATACAAAAAGAGAGAGTTCAAAACAAATCCCATCCGTTTGTAACTAACTTCTACCTACAGTAGTCTGACAAAATACTAAATACGAAAGCATGTGTTAAATACCCTCTCTGGTTGAATCCTTGTTGGCCTCCTTCTTCGAATCTCTGTTTGATTCAACATCTTTATTTGCGACATCCTTTTTCTGACTTTCATTCTCCGTCTTTCTGTGCCCCCCTTTTTCTCTACCTTCTGACCTGTTTTTTGACACTTCACCCTTGCTTCCTTGTGACTCTTTACCGTCATACTGCTTTTTTGGTCCACGTGATGATTCCTTACTTTTTTCTTTGGGAGGATCTTTGTCCTTTGCCTTCCCATGTTCCTTTGTATCTTCACTGTCACGGTGAGAATGCCTGAAAACAACAGACAACAATAACAGACTTGCTTCCTGAACCAAAACCAAGGTCATGACAAAAAGGTGATATTTGTACAATTGACAAATTTCAGCAAACCAAAGACATATTAACACCATTCTACATGACTTCTAATCTATGATACTTTCAGGGCATATTTTATGCCTCGGATTGTAAGTAGCAACGATATACATTGCAAGTACTTTAATATTAACTCAAGTAGTCTACTTAGATATTAAAATCAAACAATATTTGATATTAATTAAGACTTTAAAGCTAAGTTATAGCCAAATAGCATAGTTCAACAGACTTAGCCATTAATACGATATGTTTTAGTGTGATGATTAAAGGTAAGGAAAATCTTATACCTCTGCTGGTCATTGTCTCTGCTAAGCTTTCTTGAGCTATTCTTCTCACTTGTCCTTTCATAATCACCATCCTTTTGACGCTGGTTGCTCCTCTGCTCTCTTTGTGGCTTTGCAGAACCAGGCTGGGAGTCATATGACCGCTGACTTTCACTGTGTCGTGAAACATTTCTGTCACCTTCAGGAGACCTGTTCCTCTCTGCTTTCTCTTTGTTGTGATATCTATGGCCAACAACTCCAGCACTGGGGGGTGAAGGGCTTCTTCTAAACTGATCAAATGATGATGACCTTTGACTCCGGTCTGGTATGCCACTCTGCCCTATTACTGATGAAAGAGGCATGTTTCCTTGTGGCCTGAAGCCCATGGGGTAACCATATGGGGGTATTCCACCAAAAGGTCCATAGCTCTGTGGGGCCATTGGAGTGCCTAACCGCATTTGCATTTGCTGCTGATACATACTTGGCTGGGTGTTTCCAGTCTGACAAAAAAAGAGAAATAATAATAAAATTACAGATATATATCTTCTAGTTTGACATATCATTCTTCTAGCTTAAAATACATTAACATTTAAACAAACAAGAAATATATATATAGTGTTTTAAGCATGCTTCTCTTTTTTGCTTGACTCTACGGATGACCGTTACAGCAGCTGCAATTTGCTTGACATGAAATGGGAACATTCATAAATGAGTAATAAATGGTCATAAAATAAAATGCTTATCAACTTGGTTGCTGTGGTTCTTCTAATAAACACCTAGCAAGAAATACACATATCCCATTTCCCTTCAAAAATATACTTACACACCTCCCTCTACTAAACACACCCTGCAAAAATGACATTTTGATAGTGGGAGCCAAACATGGTGAGTTTCTGTCATAACAGTGACCAGGAAATTACATTATATGCATGTTTTTAAAAGAGACTGGAACAATGCCAACAAAATTTTGAAGCAATTCCCCTTTAATCATCCAGTTTAGCAGTTCAAAACTAGGATTTGGAGTTAATTTTCACATTGAAGCAGCACAATTTGATCCAGAAAAACTTATGACATATCATAGAGCAGAGGTTCTTAAGTATTTTGAGTGCTGGGCCAGAAAAAATGTTTGCAAGGTTTTCTTTTGGGGGCAAGTGAGTTTTCAACTTTAAAATACCATGTGTAAAAAAACAGACCAAAATGAAATCTCACACTTACCAGGCTGATTATATAGGCAGACCATTATTTTGTGTAAGGTTTTACAATTGTAAAATCTATTCAGGGTGAAATAAATTTTAGAAGGTGGATGATAGGACATGACGCTGGCTGGATGTTGAAGGGGTTGGCTCAATGTGCAATTAACAGTGGATTCACGGGCCTGAGGCCGGAAATACTTTCTGGCTGAGGGGTGGGGCTTAAAGCCTCAAACCGTGGCATAGTATATAAGGCAAAGAAATAGTTTACACAAAATTGTGCAACTTAACATTTCTTGTGACAGTTTGAATCAGAAGATCTTTGTTTGAACACACTGTCCAATTTTCAAGTTGGAAAATTAATCTTTTGTTAGACTATTGTTATGTTGACTTGAAGGGTTTAAAGTGAGTTTAATAGACTGTTAAATGTAGTTTAAAAAGATGGGAAAATGTGATGATTGTTGGTGAAGTTAGCATAGGCTGCCACAATGGTTGGCAGCAAGAAAAATTTTAAATTATACTTATCTAAGGATGGCCAGAAACTACATCTAAATAGATTTTAGACGTTCTCAATAGGCGTTCTCGTTAGCAATATTTTAAGAATTTTTATAACTAGGTTCCATTGTTTTATCTATTTTAAGTTGACATGAAACAGGGAGGGTCAGGTAAAGGAAAACATTTTGAGTCAAAAGCATTTGGCAGGCCAGAAGAAACTTTGTTGTGGGCCAGAGCAGCTGTTTCAAAAGTACCCTTGCGTATCCGTGTAAATATAAGCATAAGGTTATGAAGTATGTCAGAAATATGCTTACTTGGACTATGGCTGGATCTTCTGCCACTTGGGATCTGCTCCCTTTGGGACATTCGGCTACATGAAGATCATCAATGTCACTTCCTCTAAACACAATATATTCATAAATCTCATTGCGTTCTGGCACTCTGTTTGGTGCACTTCTATCTTCTGTACCAAATGACTTAACTGTAAAAGAAAACAATGATTTGACAAACATCATATATATACAATGGAACCTTGATAAGTTGACTACAGCTTAAATCCAACTCCAGCTATAAGTCAAACTTTGTAACTGCACATCAGTTGATCAAAATTAAGGCAATCAAAATAACCTAAAACTTCATGCAAAAATCAATCAGAATAATTATCCAGTTGTTTCTTCAAAATCGTCACCAAATCTATGTGACCCTCAATTGGCAGTGAACATGCATACTAACTCAGTCACCAAGAACTATTGCTTGCCCTTTCACTTTATCCATGAATTTGCTTCTTTTGAGTTACGAGTTCAGAAAGTAAATTGATATAATTGGAAACTTTCCATTGCTACCCATTTTGACAGGATATTTGTGATTTGCCAGATGACTTTCTGCAATTGGTGATTTCCTTTAATCATCTAGTATCTGGATTATTTTCAATGAGCTTACAGTGTTAATGACAAGCAAATACAAAAGGCCATAGGTAAGGGCTAATAGCAACATAATAACAGAAGCAGCTGGACTGGTTTTAATCTCTAATTCTACCAATAGCTTTTGCAGCTGCTTTCTGATTTTTGGTAAATTTTTGACTTGGAAATGTAAAGTATCCTTCAAAAAACTGTATTAAAACGAGTAAGTGTCGATTAGAGAAAATGAAACAAAACATACCAAAGTTGACAGATATTCTCACAAAGAACAAGGCAAATCCTAAATAAATATTTCCAAACCTTTATTTTTTCTAACAGTAAAATTTTGAGTTGCTTCTTTAAAAAATACTACCAAAAATAACAAACTATCAGTAAAATAAAATGGTGATTCAACCCCACAAAAATTTTAATGCCTTCACCTTTGTAGAAAGCTTAAACTGCCTTATTCTCACTCACTTTAAATGAGATGACTATCTAAGATTTAATTGCAACATAAAGCATCATGATGTGAAACCCTAAAGCTCTAGGGTAAAAGTGCAGAAAAATTGCAAATCAGCAGTTTGTGACATAAATATAGATTATTGCTTACAAAAGCTTTAGAAAGCAATTAATTTTTTGACCCCAGGAGAGTTCAATGTAGAAACATCATTTGCTATGGGCTGCTACCTTATAATCCAAATTTGCTGCAAAATTTGAACACCAATGACATTTACTTTGAAGTAGAGTATAAAACATGTGATAGATATAAAATTGTTGCTAACAGAGACACAATTATTGTTAACATGATATAGAAAACATGCCTGCATCCACTCATTGATATTGTTTCAGAGAACTTTGGCTGGAACTTTGAAACAGGAAAACCTAAGCTTCTCTATCACAGCTAGTTTAGAAAAGTAAGCATCTGGCTTCTTTTGCAGATTTGAAATTAAATTTGCAAGTAACCTATTTCAATTGAACCTCTTTTAACTGATGAACTTTTTTTGCTTTTATCATACATTTGCTTTACTAATAAAGATTTTGTGGAAGCATGGCAAAAAAGCAGGAAGACTGAGTTCTAAAAATACAGTGCTAGAGTTCCAAAATTGTGTTTAAGAGGCTTAGTCTTGGTAAAGCTAGAAAAGCAAGGTCTGAAGGCAAGACTCTGCAGTGAAGCTCTTTTTCAATGCCTTTTTCTTTGGCTTTAAGTGGGTATCTTTTGGAAGCATGTGTGAGAATACAAACACTTTTATCAATAAATAGCTTTTTTAGAGAAACCTTATAAATTTGCACTTTTGAAAACTTTTGAAAATGCTAAACATGCAAAGGGGAAGCCATTAGGTCCCCTACAGCCCCAATGTGGCCATGTCACTGGGTTTTCCTTTTTAATTGACAAATGCCATTACTGTACATCTAGACCAATATCAAACTTACTTCGATATCAAATGCAAAGTTCTTTAGCAACACAGTACGATATCCAAAATCAGTTGTATCCTGCTACAATGCAGTTATATAAACACTGATCCACAAGAATTTACATGGAAAGAAGTTGGTAATTACTTGTGCCAATTATTAGTTCATCCGAGTCTGTAAAAAACAATTTGTTATGTTCTGCATTGTCAGGGCTGTCAGCAGCTTTAGGGGGAGGGGGTAGGTTTATGCCCAAGTCATAAATGATGAGAAGTGGATGAGTCAGCCATTATTTCCACACAAATTTGATAGTTTCCCAACAATGCACACCTACACAGCAAAAACTCATCAGATTTGAAACAGGATTATTTAAGGGGGTGTCAGACCTCCAGAGCTCTCTGTAGCTTCATTTCATTATTAGCAGGCCTTCATAGTTTGCACAGTTAGAAATGTTTTATGACCCTTCAGGTTATGTTATCAAGAATGAAGCATTACAAAAAAATATATTTTGTGAAATTATTACTTATGAAACAGAGGGGGAAGTCTTTCAGCAAGTAAGTTCACAAACTCAGAACACAATGCTCTGTTTTAGTCTATATATTGTTTTGAATTTCCAAAATATTTGAATGGCAATTGTATTTCACTTTGCATCCATTTTCATAATGGTCAAATACCTATTTTCAATGTTACTGGGTCATTTTAGTGAACTTTTCAGAGCTTCTCCGTGCATTTAAAAGATATTATATCAACCTTGACCTGTTATATTCTCCCTTCCATTTGACAGAAGTGACATGAAACCTTCTGTTATCACAGACTCAGCAATGCAAGGAAATACAACCTGAACTTTCACATTGTTATTCCATCATCTTAAGAACTGATTTTCTGCAGTTTTTAGTTTTCGTAAGTTTGTGTGACTTTTCCATATTTTCAACACAGTGCCAACTTAAAAATACAAATGGTTTTGAACTAAATTTGCAGATTTGGTTGTTGAAAATATACTTCTTAGAAATTAATACCATGAGCTATCTTACTTATATAATTGTTCTGTGTTCATTTAAGACTTTTCTTTGCAAAAACAATTTCTTCTTAAAAGTAGGGCAGAGCCTGCCCTTTATTTTGTTTAGAAATAGCATTTTTTGCTGTATGAATTTACTTCTAATATTGTTATTGATCTAAAATTGTGATTCAGGTTGAAACAACAGGTCAATGAGTTTAGCACAGCAATTTTGCATTTTACCTGCAAAAAAGCATTGGTAACTTAACATGGCAGTGTTTCAAATCCACAGCCCTTAAGAGGAAATATTCTTTATAAACAAAATGATTCCATTTAAGATTTAGGAAACTAATTTTAAACAGACTGAAGTGCCTTCCGAGCGTTGTTCAGAGTTCAGAGTTAATTCTTTTGGGTGGAAGCGTCGGCTGGACTTGGTCTCCGCTAAAAAACTTACCCCGCTAAAATTGTGTTTCGTGGAGTGAAGGTCGAATAATCTGATAAGATATGACAAGATAAAACCAACAGGAGTGCCTTCGACCTGCAAGAGCTTCACAATGAAATAAACAACAGTGCGACATCGCCAAAGCATTCCTCCATACGAAATCAAAAGAGCACTGAGTTAGCCGCAATATATCCAGCAACAAAGCATTTGCTAAGGCAAATAAACAAAAAATACAATTCCTTGTTACAGTTCAAACACATTTATCTAGTTCTACTTCCGAAATTAGAGCTTACCTTTAGCCAATGTCACCGTTGATTCCTCGGTGTCGATGGTGTAAAGATATCCTTCATACCGGATTTTAGCTTTAGATATCAAGCTAATTTTGCTTCCAATGTACGGTGTACCTCCACAACTCATGTTGAAGACGTTTGGTGCGAGTGAAGTAAAGGATGGGGAGGATTTTTATCGATGAAAGGGCCTAACCTTACCACTGCATCTTCGACCTTCTCCACTTCTTTCTTTCCCAATGCGCAAATGAAAACAACAATCGCTTTGGGGTCTGGAAACCAATTTTGAATTCCATACGTAAACTCCGGGAATGGAAACGTTACTGACTCTATATACCCAAAACATACACTGAGTCATTCAAATTCTCGATTTGCTTTTCTTCTGAGTGGGGGAGAGGGCTGGAGTCTTAAGATCCCCAATAACTTTCAATAATGTACTTAAAACTATGCAAAAGTAACCTTGCATTTGGCCGTTGACATGTTCAGATCCAAAATGTTTTAACCCCCTGCCCCTCCCCAAGCCATAATTTCATCTGTGGCCGCTGACCCCAACCCCAAAGACACACTGCTAAGCCACCTCTCACTGCATTATACATCTTTGACTTGCTTCTTAACAGCCACAGATATGCCAAGTCGCCAACCATCATCATCATCATCATCATCAAACACTGGTATGTCATCATTCAAAAGATAAAGATTAAATATACACTAAACTTAACGTCACGAAAATGACATTCTAGAGCTTTTACAACAACAAGTTAGATAATCACAGAAGCAGTACGGCTGCGAGATTTTAGAGCAAAGAAATATTTGTTAACGGTACAAACAACATCTTTTGGTGTAAAGCTACCTAAAAACAATATCTGGGAGAGAGAATAAAAAAACACTGTCAAGAAATCTATGAAGAAATCATGGAAGAACAAGAGATAGTTGCTGTCTTCTGCAGCATTGAAAATATTTGATATGATAACACTTAAATTCGGTATTGAAATTATAGATTTGTCTTAGTGGACTGGAAAGCCCATGGACAGTCTTTAAAAAGAAAGGTAAAGGAGGTATTTTATAGTCTGTTGTTAGTTAAAGGGAGACCCCCCTGGTTGAACTTTCTTATAGAAGCCATCAAATTCTATAATATTAATTTCATTTGCATCAGGGTGTGGTCAATAATTTCACGAGTAGGTGACCACACCCTTATGCAAATGTTGCCCTTGCCCTTCAAAGCCTTAATAGAGTATGAGCCAAGAAATTGCTCTGTTATATGTTCTTGATAGGAATGATCATAAAATGACCTGATACACGAGCGAAGTTCAATTCAAAATAGACTGTATCTTTCAGCTAAAGTAAAATTGTACATCATGAGAAGAAGTAGAGTGCTTTTAGCCCCCTGTTCAATGAAACGGTGCAGGATGATCGCCTGACACGTTTCTACTTTTTGTATTCACTGTGTCGGTGGATGCTACATACCTTGAATAACTGTCAATTTCTTAGAAACTTGGCCAGTTCTCTTACTTTGATAATTGCAAACCCAGGGTATAAAATTTTGAAATAGTGTCGCTCATCTGTAAATATATAAATGGTGAATTCATTTTATCATCAAGTACGAACATGAGAAGTAGAATAGCGTTGCAAACAGTAACTAGATTTTTTAGTCAATTTTCATCTTGGAGGACTGCTCTGGTTTCATTGCTGATCTAATGAGGGTTTTCGTTTGCCTAAATTCGAACAACATCGTCTGCTAGAAGCAGAATGTTGTATATAATCCTACTGTTACCTAAAGCTGAACGTATAAAACATAAACAAAAGGACTGAACACCATCATCATTGGCCTCTGATTCAAGGTTTGTTTAAAGTGCCTTTAGCACATTTGTTTATTTGTGACTTAAAGACTTATTGCTAACAATGGGCCTTTGCGAGCGTGGCGACGATCCAAACAATGGCAGTAAACTGTCTTCAATGGCAGTAAATTGATTTCAGACTGTCTAAAAATGCATTATGGGATGCTTGCGTAGCGCAATGAGTCTTTAATCAGTCTGTATGATCTGATTCAGAAAAATTCTTAGGAATTACCATATCATGAATGTTTGCTATCTCTGGAAAATTTGCTGTTTTTTGGACGGGGAAGGGGGGGAGGGGTAATGATGGGGAAAAAATCGTAGCGTAATCGTAAAAAATGACAAATATATATAAAATTGAACCGAGTTTCATTATATCTCTAAAGGATCCTTTTTGACAACGGCATTTTTGGGCTCAGTTGAACATAGTCGGGCATCCAAGATCATACAAGCTGTTTTGCCTCCGCCCTTTGCAATACTGTTTATTCTAGCAACTTAGCAATGTTGCTGGTTGATTTTATCTTGTCTTTTTGTAAGGTAAAATACCTCTAATTTTACGACTGATAACGCGAGCAGAATAAAAAGCTCTGGGGCGACCCTATCTCTATAGGGCGACGCACCTCTTTTTACGTCACGAGCTAACTAGTTCCAGTCCTCGCGAAGGTATCATGCATGTTCCCATGAAACCCGAAATATTGTCTCATTTCATTGCGTAACGCATAGAACAAGCAGAGCCTCTAACACTTCTTCAAAGTGAAATCAACTATCTGAACTGAAATGTTTGATCACATCTGAAGCATTTGCTGGAAATACCTCTGAATGTTAAGCCACCAAATGATAAAAAGTTATTTACATTATTTCATTCCTTACCGTTACATTTCACATCTTTGCCGTTCAATTTTCGTATCGACCTACGCAAAACAACACAGTAGCAGTATTTATCACGATCGCCTTACAAGTTCTTATTGGCTCTCCTTTCGCAACGGATAGTAAAGTCTGCACGCAGGCTATTATCACGACTGCCTCGTCTATTTCATCCGCTACTTCGGTTATCAATACATGCATCAGGTCGCGTTTATTGGGTACTAATCGGCCAATATGGTGTTTCCAAAAAACCGAATAAGAACAAGGGTCCTGAATCTCATCAGGGCTGACAAGTATAAAAAGAATGGGGGCAAAAAACGTTAAAAATTTTCAGATGGAGTGAATAAATATCCGGCAAACAAGATAAATAGAATGACATTTTCGTGACAAATAAAAATCTTATATCAAGGTTGACATCGCCATTTCTAGCCGTCATTTACTTCTACAAGCCAATTGATCGATCACCTTGCTATATGCAATGATAATATTAATAATACTGGTATTCATACAACTACAAAAAATAATAAAAACACATAGCTACGTTATTGTCTATGGACAAAATTCAGGCCTTTGATAAGAATATTAATATAAATGATCACGCACAACTTTACATCAGTTTGAAGCGACTGCAGCTAATTTGCTTGAATATATTGTTTAACTGTGCGTGGCTTGGCGATCTTAAAAACTGCAACTAAAACTTGCTGATATGAAGAAGCCCCTTGCCCGCATCTCCCTTAGGCGCAGTCTTAATCAAGGGTCACTGGTGAAGCTTTTCTTTGGCATCCAAATGTCGAGGGCTTTGGTTGGATTAAATACGTACATTACATATCTCTTTAATGATCCGGGGTAGTCACTCTTTTTCGAAGGTAGCAAACAACAACTTTAGCTAAGAGTGCCATAGGATATCAGGCATTTCGAATTACAATTGGTCTTCAATATAAGGTTTTCAGCATAACCTGAGACGAATGGACGAACTGTACTGCTAAAAAAGCCTACAAAGCGATCCGGACATCAACGTGAATTGTGAAAAGGGAATTCAAGCTCCACTTAACATGCAAGCTATTTTCAAAAGACTTGAAGTATCTTAAAACCTAGAAAATAATGGCAATGATGCTAAAAAACTGGTTTGTTTTTTGAAAAATACATGATGAGTCTGAGCAAAAGGGGCTGAAATGAGCTACAGAAAGTTAGAGAAGCATGGCCTAAATTTTTCGTGCACTTCATGTGAGATAGGTAAAAAACTCCGACCTATTATAACATCGATTTTATCAATATTAGGCAAACGACCAATACTAGATGTTTCAGGAAATCATATGTATTGACGCACTTCGTGCCAACCCCCGCTCTATCATTTTGTGTACAATCAGGGGGTAAATGCGGGTGTAAAATATTGCCTTCTTGTAACCAGTGACCCTGAAGCAACCCCCTCACTCGACTAGAGTACAAAGGAAATATAATATATAATATGTATTCATATATTAATTTCAAAGGTCTTTGCGTATCCTGGTTATCTAGATGTTTTCCTTGATTTCGTATCAAAAGAGCAATACAATAATCCGATAAGAAATAGCATTTAAAAGTTCGCTTAGGGCATAGTTATTACATCTAGAAAAGTAAAATCACGGTCACGTGAGATTTATTTGCGAAGTGGCAGCACTCTCGGAGGAGCACTTCACAGTCTGTTTATTATCAGTATCATTCTGCTTGAGGTTGGCTCGTGCCGAGTCTCCTGCGCCTGTATTTGTCACAGCAGCATCGCTGGGCGTTTCCGTTGACTCTTTGGTAGTTTTAGGCAAAACGTTTGATTTTTCGCTAACACTGTCGCTGGCTTTAACGCCAACATTGGCGTTAACGGCCAACAATTCTTTGTTTCCCTTCACACACTCTTCTTTTTGCACATTATCTTTTTTAGGCTCAACATTACGAATTGATGGTAACTCCTTTTTTGGTGTCGCCTCTTTGCCATGTTGACTGTCTTTTATCTGTGGGGATTTAGACTCTTTTGTTTTGACAGGCTCTTTGACTGATGCACAAATTTCTTTAGCAGGCTCTTTGGCAGGATCTTTGGCAGGCTCTTTGACAGGCTCTTTGGCAGGCTCTTTGACAGGCCCTTTAGAAGCCTCTTTATCGCTTGAAACCTCCTTTCCTTGTGAGATAGGTTGGACTTTCACAATTTCCTTCTTAGGTGTAGCATCCTTGCAAGGAAATGGATCCTTCGCAATAACAGTATTCTTCGCAGTGATAGCATCCTTTGCAGCGACAACTTCTTTCACACTGACAGTTTCCTTTTTAGTTACAGCATTCTTCACATTTTCAATATCCTTTGCAGTTCCACTATCTTTGGTAGTAACTGGATCCTTAGCTTTTGCAGATTCTTTCTCTTTCTTGCCAGGATCTTGCTTTGAGGTCTGTGCGACTGAGTGTTGGGCACTAGACTTTGAAGCAAGATCCTTTACGATACTTGCAAGACTTCTTTTCTGTGTTTTGGGACGATCTGATACTGACGTTACAGTTCTTGTTGTCTGGATAACAATGCTTTCGTTAAACTTAGCCAGAGCAGCAGCAGCCGCATATCCATGGTCAGCCTTTGCAGATGCACTTTGGCTGGCAGAATCCTTCACCTCATCGCTGGAAGGCGCCAAAACTGGTTTGCTGGTACTGATGTCCACTCCTTTCTCACCACTGGCTGTATGTTTCCCTGCACTGGTTTTCTGGCTGTCTGATGCAATGGGCGAGGACTGGGGACTAGATTTCGAGCTTGACTTTGTCGTAACAATACCCGATATTGTTGCTGGGGTAGACATCACAGTTGTCTTGACTCCAGTAGGCAATGTTGCCAGACTTTTCGATGATGTTGCTCCTTTTGGAGAAGTAACTGGTGTTCCTTTGACTCCTTTTTTGATATGACCTGAGCCTAATGCAGACAAAGTAGTGATCCGTCTTGTTGATGGCCGAGTGCGAGAAGCTACAGGTGCATTGTTTCCTACATCTGGAGTATCTTCACTGGAAGAGCTGGTTGCAACTGGTGAGGCTTTTTGTGGTTTGTGAGACTGTCGTTCTGATGATGTCCTGTTTTTGGTAGATGGTACAATCTTTTGATTTGATGCCTTTGAGGAGGGATTTTCTGTTGCAGTTGAGTTGGCAGCTGAAACAGTTTTTAAAAGGGAAGAATCGGAATGCAGCGAAATAGAAGGTTCGTGTTTACTTCTATCTGTGGAGGATGTTACCGTGACTTTGATTGCAGTCGAAAATGGTACAGTTGAGGCACTTGTTTTTGAACTTGGTGTCTTTGGTAAGATTGTGGAGGCTGTGACACAGGTACTGTTTTTCTCGTTACAGTTGGACTCTGGTTGGTACTCGCAGTTTTGTTTGAAGAAGAAGCTTCTACTCGATTATCAGCTTTTCGCCCAACAGAAGGAATGACTTTGAGTATTGTAGAGACAACAGATGTTTGGTTGCCTGTCCTCTGCTTTTCACTACTTGGCTTGACAATGCTCGCAACTTGTGACAGAGTAGCACCTGCTAAGCATGCAACAATGCTTGACGTTGCAGTCACTATTTGCAAACTGATCGGCTTAGGTGTAATGGCATTGCTTGATGAGGTGGCACCAGTGAACAACGTTGATGATGAGCTGCCCGTGTGCTTCAAGGCCGATGAAGTGGCCACTGTGATTACTGAAGCAGACTGTGAAGCTGCTTGAGAAGATAACTGAGAGGCAGAGTGTGACACTCTGGTCGGCCGGGCTTTGCTGGCAGATGTGAGAATACTTCTTTTGTTGGCAGCATCTACGACTTTAATAAGTCCAGACAATGGTGTTATGACTGGCACAGTTGATGATACAGACGCAGCAGATGACAGCATGCTTACCGATGTTTTGATGACAGACAGAGAACTGCTCTCAGAAATATTGACCGACCTTGCTGTTGGCACTGATGTTGTCATTTTGACCTGTGTTGTAAGTGGAACAATCTTAGTGATTGTTGTTGTTGCTGTTTTGGGTTGCGAAATTGGTTTCGAATGAGTGGGTGGGCGTGATTGAGAGGTCGCAGCTGTTTCTGATCGTGGAACAGAAGACGGTATACTGGGAGACTGACTCGCAATCGGCACAGCTTGAGTGGACTTTAACTGCTTAGCTTGGACTGCTGATGAACTATTCTTAGACATAACCAAGTGCTCTTTTTTCGATGGATCAGTTTGAGTTGTCACTACAGGCAACTCAGCCATAGAATTTGGCTTCTTACTCCTTGACATATCATCCAGAGAAGATTTAGAAAGATTTTCGGTATGTGGTGACGGGGTTTTGACAGGGGTGGAAGTAAGATGCTGCCAGAACTTGAATGCATAATATTGCTTGTCCTATCATTTGATGCATTAACATCTGCCTGCAGCGAAGTAGCTCTCTTTGAAGCGCCACTCTCCTCCTTGGGGGCTTGTTGCACCGTACCTGGTGTTGTCTTCTTTATAACAGATTTACCTTGAAAAGACTTGGTACCCTTTGATACTTTATTTCGGAGCTGTGAAACCTTGTCAGTTATAGACATGCCACTGGGGATACTTCCCGACACTGTTGGTTTTCCTTGACTTTGCGACACTACAGATTTTGGCTTAACTTTTACATTTCCTGGGATCGGAGAAGGAGCGGATATTGGAGTAAATTTCATTGCAACCTGTCCTGCAGCCCCTGTAGCAAGAGGAGAGGACCGTGGTACATCACTTGGTACAGATGCTGCTTGCTTAGCTTGCTCTGGTGCTGTTGTTGGTAAACTAAAGCTCATTGGCAGTGGGGCTGAAACATTATGAGTGGAAGTGTTAACATTATCCTGGAATTGGACTGGACTAGAAATATTAGTATTTGGGATATAATGGGCGTGTTTCTTTGAAGGTGGTTCCACTGATGATTGCTTTCGTAAACTGGCAGTCCTGCCTGTATTCAAAACTTTACTCGTTGAGTTTCCAGAATCCTGCGAAGGAATTTGCGAATCACGTGCATAACTGCGCTGTTCTGTGGTGTTGTGAAAGTTTGGGATCTGCATAGAAGGGCTAGCAGCAGATGGGATTGGTGACTTGCTCACAGGCTGCGAGCTGAGCAGTGATGCCATGCTATGAGGATGCCCAGCTATTCCTTGTCTCTGTCTGTTGTTCGTATCAACTGGACTCACTTTTCCACTGGCCTGGAAAATAGCTTCCTGACTGCTCTTCCTCGTTTCAGGCCCGTCATTTAAACTGCTTTTAGGATTTGATGATTTGTCCGGTTTTGGATATTCTTTTGCCTCGTCTTCAGGCCTACTGCTTCTATAACTGATTGTGTTTGGTTTTGAACTTTCCAATGGAGGACTTCTTATATTTCCAATGGCAGAAGTGGTCCTGGGTGGAAACTCCTCACTTGGAACAGGGAATTTTGACATTGAGTCAATGTTTGGGTAATGGTGCTCTTGTTTTGGTCTTGAACCTTGCGACGTAGCCTGAGAGTGCAGTTTTGCAGCCAGGGCAGCCATTGCAGCCGAGGCTTTATGTCCTTCAAAGTATTTTGATAATGCTGGTGGTGTACCTGGTTCATCTTTGCTTTGTTTTTGCTTGCCAGTCTTAGCAGCGTAAGTGGAATTAATGTTCCCATATATCATTGAATCCTTACCGGAAGATGATTGCATATGAAGTGGAAGCATATCAAAAATATTTGATTCCCCAATTGAAGGATGTTTCTTTTCAAATGGATTGACATTTGGTGATATGACTGTTGCATGATCAACAGGCCGATTAACGTTTGGTTGGCTGGTTATCTTAGGCTGTTCTTTGCTTTTTGTGTCCACAAACTCTGATGGGGCGACTGGCTTCAATGCCTTGATGCCTTTCTGAGCATTCATCAAAAAATCAGAGTTTTCCATGACTGGCTTTCTAAAAGCTTTAGTATCAGATGCTGCTGAAATGGTTGCTGAAGAGGGGGTTTCACTTGCACTATGCCGGCTGGTATTAGGAAGGTGTTCAACAACAGAGCTACGAGGAGACGGACTGAAGCCACTGCTTGGGTGCGGATTACTGTGCACCAAACTTTCTATACTGTGACTGATCGTGGGTGGGATTACATTAGTCTTCTCAGGATTGTGACTGTAGGCGACAGCAGCACTGTAGTCGCCGGGAACATTGGCTATTGAATTCGGCACACGATGCACCTTTTGATCCATGTTGGCAGGAACGTGTAGAATGATTGATGGGTTAAGTGTCATCTGAAAGCAAATGATTCGATTAAAAAGGATCTGTAAATAAAGAGAAATAAAGAATTCTACTTCAGAAGAAAGACACCAGCCTTGATTAGCGCGTATGCTGCACACATTTACAATGCTTGCTGCTTCAGAATTTCTGACATTATGGAGCATTGAGGGAAATAGACGACTGCAGGTGTAAGCAAGAAATTGTTTTTTGCTACTTCATGGATAAAAACAACATAAGATAAAATAATGGAAAATTTTTAAATGTATCCGTTGCAAATTTTAGTAAGTTACTGTTTACTTTTTATTCTATTTTATAATCTAAGAACATCTTTCTGTGTTTTATCTGTTTATTACTATATGCGAATTGTAGATATTTAACCTAAGCGCCGTCGTTTTCAAATTAATTCAATACAAAAAACCACAATGGCCACAACAGTGACCAGTACAAGTTGTCATTAAACACTTGCCTGTAGATCTGCATGAGCAGAATCGTTTTCTGGTGTGTATTTGACTGGGTGAGGCACTACTTTGAGCGGTGGTTCATCAGAAGATGATTGCGAGCTTAAGTTCTTTGACATCGCGTCTGAGGAGTCACCCTTTCGCTTGCGTCTACGCTTGACCTTGTCATTTGGCAACACAGCGCCACCAGTAGCCTGTATATCACTGACAGGGAACTTCAGATGCTCGGGTGGTGGTACCTGGGCAAGTTGCGCCTTCGCAGCTGCTGCTGCCGCTGCAAATAGAAAACGAACATGAAATTATCATCCTCAAGATCATAGTATTACAATGTGTAATGACTTGCCAATACAACAGATTTAAATAATAAATACGAAACTTCTGCTTCATTTATACAGCGTTCTTTAATTCTATGCAGTTCAACAATCTAATAACATTACGTTTAACGATTGACTTTTAAAATCAATCCGAAAATTCATCACTACAATACATCTTAGACTAGAAGTACATCACACCAACTTTGACGTGATATTGTCATTAAAGGAAAACTTACAATTTTCTCTCAAATTCACTACTATAATGAAAGCTTTAATATGATTGTGGGTGCATGCAAATACATGGTTAATGCCAATAGTACAAATACCATATATACTAAACACATTTGATATGATACCTGGCCTAACAAACCCAACTGCTATCAAACATATATTGTCAACATGTCTTATCCTTAAACACACACTATGTTCCACATTCCATATTCGCTCAACTTACCCATTTGTTCCTTGGTTCTTCGTCTTCGTTTCTTCTTCACCGTTATTTTCAATCCATCCAGCTACAAGACAACAGAAGGAAACAATTAACAAAATGTTACTTATCAACGAGCTAAAAAGTTTAGCAGGAAGGTAACGTTGTAGGTTTTACAATACTTGAGACACCTTAAAAAAAAATTTCGATCCTATAGATGATTGTGAGATTTTTAAAGATAAAGAGGATCTCTACATAAATCATGGAGATCCACTCGAAAGTTTTATTGCAAGTCCTGGTTGTAACAAGAAGATGAAAGAGTTCCAGCGTTGGAAACTGACAAGGAAATCTTGACAAGGCAAAAAATAAACAGTCTATCTAGAAAGTAAAGGCACTTACACTAGTAACTTTGAAGTTCTTTTCAGGGCTGAGTATTCCTTTGGCCATTTCCCCTCTCGGTCCATCCTCACCCCCAACACTCACTGTTGGCTGTCGCATTAAATCTGCACGATCAAATGAGCCAGGCAGTGTTGGGTGAGTTTGTCCAGTTTGAGCATGAGATCTCCCGCTGGGTTCGACGCGAACATTCTTAGGCCACGCATTGTTTAAAACGCACTGGCATATTTTCTCCAATCTACCGAGCATAGCTTTGTCCTGCAAAATACGAAACAACACGCTTAAAAATTGAGATAAAATTTATTCTACATAAAGTACAGAAGCAGCAGGGGAGAATGTTGGAGGGGGAAATTGGGGGACATGAAAACACCTGCTCACAATGCCCGGATTTAGCCCCCCTAAACTAAAGGAGTTTCAAGATATTTTCAGCTAAAGACTGTTTGTATCGTAGTACCTCTGATGAAACGCATAGAAGATAGGTTCATACAAAAAACATCGTAAATAATCCAACTTAATAAGTACAAATACGGCGACAGAGAACCGGGAAGACGAGACAAATGAAACAAACAATTCCTAACAAAAATCTGCCAGGCCTAAACATTTGCACAAGTAACCAAGCAAATACAAACAAAATTAAAAGAAGTATTGAAGAAGCTGGAGCAAAGTGATTCTCCGACTTGTAATATTGAAATGACGTCATCTATGATCAATCACTTTAAACAAGGGACGTTAACGGACGAACAATGTTGTATTACTAAAATGCAGCGGGCAAACTGCTAAAAACTGACCTTGGGCCAGGCTGCTATGATTTCAGCTACTTCTTTCGAAACGGACTCATCCTGAGCCTCGCCTTTCTCCTCAAGCACTGCTGGGTTCGGGTCATGTGTTGCTATTGGCTGTCTATCCACAATGACGCCTGACGACGGTGTCTCGTTTATGCTTGTAGTCTCGCTCCCAGGCACAGTACTGTTCACAGATGGCTGTGACGTTTCTTTCTCGTCTGCAGGTTTCAATCCAGCATCTACCACAAACAATAAAATCAAATTTTGCTACATAGACAAATTGCATTCACCTTGAAAATTTTATCATATTCTCGTGCGCACTAATAAAAACTCTGTAATACTTTAGACTCTGTAATGACATTTGGGATACGTCACAAAAGAAAGTGGCCTAAGGTAACAAAGAATCTTTAGCTAAACTTTATCCCATTGACTCTGTTTTGCCAACTCTGACCATCTATCAGTGCAAGAGAAAGGAAAGTACAAAGCACAATTGACGAGTATGCAGGCTTCTACCAAAGCCCAACATAAGTTACGCCGATACCAAAAGCATTGCATCATTGCCAAAGAGTTTTGGTGTAACAGGGAACAAACCTATTTTGGTTTGACTTTGCTGGGCAAGTTGTTCCTGCTTGCGTTTCTTCAACTGCAATGCCAAGCTGTCAAGAATTCCTTTGAAGCAGAGAGTCTCGTCCGAAAACAAATACGAATCTGTTCTGCCAAGACCATGCCTAAAACGAGATAACAAACTTCCGTAAAGACAAAGCTCCTAAAGCCACTGCGAGAACGACGGACTTTAAATCTTTAGTCCTCAAGGTTTTTTAGAAAAAGTAATAGTCGGAATATCAACATTGCTACAGAAATTTCCGAATGCCCACTGCGCAATAATGGTTTGGAAGGTATTACCGCGGAAGTGTTTATCATTGATTGAAGGGGGAAATGCGTCTGAAAGGAGGACCGCATCTAGGGGGGGAGGGCGGGGTGGTTTAAGCCTGCATACATACAGGTCAGAATTTTAGCTGGCAGAAAAACGTCAAAGGAAAGAGAGCTAGATATCACACTTGGCGTCATTACATTTTTATATCTAAGAACGCTTTGAATGCGTTATCTGCTGTCATTATGTTTTCTTATTTCTTTTTTAAAATGAAAGGAAAAAGCAATATATTTCATTAATACTGCTCTGATTGTGAAGAAGCAAGTGAAAATGAGATGTTCGTGTTGTGGTAGCTGTTCATAAACTGAAGATTACAATGGGCGTGAGAGAAAACTGAAACTAAAGCTAGCAGTCAACTTTCAGATACGCCACAAAAATAATTTCACAGAGCTGCTGTGAAAAACGAAACAAGCTTTAGTTTTTCCTTCAAAGCAAGCTTAAATTTTTTCTTCAAAGCAAGCTTTAACTTTTCCTTCAAAACAAGCTTTAACTTTCACCTGCTTTCCTTTCCATCAATTGAAGACATATGTTGCTATAAATACTACAAGCAGTGGAAACAACAAAGGACAACATGTTTGCAAATTGAAACTTACTTTGCTACACCAACCAAAAGTTCTTTGTCATGTACACCTGCCTTCCACCAAACTGGAAAGTCATTTGATGGCTCACACAGAGAAATTCGTTCATCGAAGTTTTCATGTGTCAACACCTGTTTAAAAGAAACAAAGGTTTTTGTAACAAAATAGCAAACCAATACGTAGTCATCTTGTTGTCTAGAAAGAGCATTCTCTCAAAAAATTATTTTTATCAGCTTTGAACAAAAGTGGTTTATCATCTCCAACATAAGTGATTTCACACTTAAAAAGTGGTGGCTAGGATTCTTATCAAATGCAATTTAGGGTAAAAGTGAATCGTGTGATAAAAATGCTTCACATACACTAGGTGATGTTACTATAGGTAATTACTGTAGAAAACATTCTAGGGTTTTGGAAGAAAATAACAAATTTCTTAATGGGAATCTGCCATTTTTGGAGAAGAAGGAATTCAGTGATGAAAAGTAAACTTTTGACAACTGTTGACTGTTACATTGTACTGAAATAACCAATCCTAATGGCGACATTTGACTAGTAACGACGATTTTAGGCTGTCATTTGAATGGCCAATATAAGGCTATGCAGTCCAGGTTTACTCGCCTTCAGTGGAGAAGGGTAGGGTAGGGACAGGGTAGGGTTGGGATAAGGGAAGCTACCGCGGCTGCATGATTGTTATCTTAGCAATGTTAGGCACTTAACGGGAAAGGAAACAGGAAACACACGTCACAGAAATAAAGATCCAGCAAGAATAATGCCAAACAGCTGGCTTCTCAATCTTGATATGCTGGTCAAGCAGCAAAGAGACACTCACTTTATTCCTTATGGTCAGTAAAAGGTCGACCCTGTGAAGGACACGATGAGCTCTCTCGTCCGAAATCGGCTCCAAATTTTCACCTTCAAAATACAAAACATTATGAGTCAAGATAATAACATAAGTTTAAGAAAAGATGAGAAAACAAGCAAATATTGAGTATCATTTTTGTTACTGAGCACAGAGGATCAAAAGATTACAACAACTTCGATAAAAATCGTCCCCTGAAGTAGCACTTGCTCACCTAATCAACAGCAGTGCCAGCTACAACAGTTTAACCTTGAATCGCCCCCACCTGTAAGCCCCCATCGAAAAACTGCCTATATTAGTAAGCCTCCAACGAAAAACAAATTTAAGGATTTACGGCACTGTACATCCATACAGTGTCACTCTGGTAGCCCGTCAAATTTATGTTCGAAAAAATTAACAACATCTAAGAAAATCACCCACTGTGAAGCTTTGTTTTAATTGGTTTTAATAGTAGTATCTTTCCTTAGCCATTCGCAGTTTTTGCTCAGATTCTTAAAGGGCATGCCAAACCTTTCCTGTGCCTTTCAAAATCAACAGAAAAGTGACAGTGTGTCCAGTGCCCTTTGGGAAACGTGATCAGGAACAAAAAAAACTATATCTTTTAACGTGGAAAATCAAATTCAATTTTCTTGTCATGATTCATTATTTTGGTATTTTCTCACTTTTACCACAACCAGCATGTCAGCAAAAATGCTATAACCTATAACTTCAAAATACCTCTCTTTGTTTCCAGGTCATCTGGAGTTGATTTTTCACAAACTCTTCGGCACATAGCTGAAAACTCTTCGTAATAAGCAGTTATTCGTTCATCATCTTTCTTTTCCAGCTTTGCCAGTTTCCTGTAATGAAAACACTCTACCAGTAATGACAATGTGTGTATGATGATGGCCTATGAAACAACTTCAAACTTGCTTATATGATACAATTGACAATAATTAGCCCAAACAAAGAAAGAGCATCATTTCGATTTAATAAAGCAACACCTATACAATTAGCGGCAATGCAGTGAAGTGGTAGTTAGCAAAACTCAAAACGTAGGGCGATTTCAGCACACCGCTTAAGGTTTGTAGGAACACAAGGAGAGATTTACGTTCGATTCTAACCTAAAAAAACTGTCAATTTACATACCTGAACTTGGACCAATCATATGTTTTCGTTTCTTCGTCATAAATGACGCCAAAGGTGGTCACAACGCGATAGAAATCAGTGACCTCTCTCCTCGACCACCTAACATAAACAAATTCCATAATTATAACGACATGACAAGAGTTATTTTAAGCTAGTAATTTAAATGCATTTATTTTACAAAGCTTATTAGTGTACGAAAAATTGCACAGAATGATAAATCGTAAATTAGTTTTTATAAATCGTAAACTAGTTTTTTCAAACACAAAAACTAAAATAATTCATGATTCATTTTGAATGTATTGCTTTTTAAAAGTTACTCGGATTGGCTTAGAATTGGGGAACATTGGCGGTAGAAATGGACAATATGGGGGAAAAGCGGGGGACAATAATTTAAGCGTCTTACCTCAGTGCCATCTCGGCCTTCTTCAGCTGTTTTTCTCGAATCTGTTGTGCCTGCCTTTCCCTGCGCTCTTTGTCCTGTGGGTGATTGAAAAGGCCAATGAATTGTCAATTCACAAATAAATATCCAAGGGAATCCCCACTTCCTTGAGGGCTTACCCTAGATTTCTAGTATTGGCTTCATACGTTCGTCTGACGCTCTTGAACAAAAATTGCTTTAAAGTCAGATTATATTCTTGCAATCTTAACTTCATGTAGACAAGAACTTCTATAGCTCTTTAAAAACATGTGCACTAAGAAAAACAACAGGCGGGTTTATATAAAAAGCAGTTTTTGAGGAACACATCCGAACTACGTTTTTAAACTGCACTGATTAAAATAACTATTACCTTACGACACTAGAGCTCAAATCCCTTTGCTACAGCTTTTTATTTGCCTGCTATAATCTGTATCATAACAGCAATAATCAGACTAACCTTTTCCTGTTGCGCTAGCTTCATTTGCTCCTTCTCGCAGCCTTTCAGATATCCTGTGATCAGCCTTCTCAAGCGAGTGTTTAAGTCAGGGGCCTGTGGCCATTTCAATCTTGGGTTTTGCGAATGAGCTGCTGGGAAAGCAACACATAAATAAGGCACTTGTGAAGATTATGGATGAGAAAACAACCGAGAACCTATTCGTTTGAAGTCGACACTTTCGCTCTGTGAATTTAAACTGACACAGAGCGAAAGGGCAAATTTTCAGTCACATTCGGACAACTGATGGTGCGAGTTAATTCAAAACATACAGTTTGGCCAAGGAAGCTTGCAACCGGGTCAATCCCATTACTGATCTTCGTTATTTCACGGTGGTACAATCATTCTGAATAAAACTAAGAACGTTTCAAAATCTTACAAGAAATTCGTATTTCTACATTTGAATCAAAACCTAACACTAACAATAAATGACGCAGTATAGCAAATGACAACACTTACTGTCTGATGGTACGTTGGGTGACGCAGATGACAATGGAGACTCAATCATGCTCAAAGACTCATCATCATCGCGATCAACGTCGTCCATGTCTGAATTGAATTCATCATCTTCGTGAGCTCGTTTCTTGCGCTTCCGTTTACCAGAGGCCAAGTTTCCTACGTCATCATGTCTGTGAAGAACATTAGTTTAAATATGAGCTTGTTGGGTTTCAGAGATGCCAATTAAAAGCAAATTAGGGATAAGCCAATCATCTCTGTTTTTATACAGTAACATCAATGTGAAATAAAAAATTAGAAAACAGCAAGGCAGAGTGGAAACATGTTATATCACACAGAAGTCTTTCGTCCGACACTCGGAAAAGCATGAACATCGGAAAATGTTTAAAGGAAAGCAGAAAATTCATATCCGGATGTGGATCGAAAGTAACGCGAAAAGAAGTATAGCGCGTTTGATTGGTTCTTTATTTTTCTGAGCAATCAGCGGCCGCCAATCTCTCACCTAGTTAAAGAGCCCGAAGGAGAAAACGAGCGCTTTCTGTTTAAACAAGAAGAAATTGTTTGTCTTGATATAACATGTTTTCGCTCTTCTGTGCTAACGTCAATGTCAGATTAAGCAGAAACAGATTTATTTTACAAACCTTTCTGGAATACCATGATCCGGCGAAACAGCTGACAGTTTCTCAACTTCTGACGAGGACAACATCAGTTTGCTAACAAAGCAGAGACAAGGATCCGTCCGAATCGCGTTGTATTTGTCATACCCTATAAGCAAAAGACACAAGTTATAATGATTTTGTTATTGCGTTCTGCGAAATTGTAGGAGTTTGATCGTGGAATGCTGTTACAAGATAGCAAGACTACGTGATGGGCACTTGATGATTATAAGGAAGGAGAACAGCGAAAAAGATAATAAATAAAAAACGTAATTAAGATTTCATATGCCCTCAAAAAAAGTTATTTGCCAATCGCCTGTTTTAGACTACAAAAAATTGGTTATAAAAGAAGCTTTAAATTCATAGCGTAAGACTTTTAGTAGCAAAGCAGTAAACAGCTCTCCTAGTACAGTAGGTTCCCACATATAAGAAACCACTTTCTAAATTGAGGCCTCAGAACGTTTCTTATTTTAAGATACATTTTTATAATCAGGGTAAAAGTTTCTTATATATAGGTTACACATTTTTTTAAATAAGCAACTAAGCTTTAAGTGTTGGACCGTGTTTGGTTATGCCAAATTATGTTATTTATTATTAAAAGAAGCATAAAATAATTTATTTCCTCTGAAAAAGTTTTTTTAAATGTCTAAAATTAGCAAGAGCTATGGCTCTCCTAAAATGGCCAGGCCTGCGTTAATGCATTTTTTGAGATGATGGAAAATTTCTAAATGAAATGATGGAAAAATATTCCTTAGTTTCTTTGCCTGGAAATTTTGATTATCATTAGTAAGTAGGTGTTTATGTGTTGGTGTTGAAATGAAATACAAAACTTCACAACAGGACCATACAGCACATACCATGCTTGAAAACACCAATGAGCAGAGACTTGTCTGCCTCGACATCCCACCAAGACGTTGGTGCTTCACCATCAACATGCGGCACTTGCAGTGGAATGTCTGAGGCTGGAAGGCCAATAACGATCTTGTCTGCCACGCCACCAATAATCTCATGTCTCAAACAGTACAACAGCTTCACGCGGGTGAGAATTTTCTTTGAGTGATGGGCCAAATGTTTACGATAGCCTTGATCAATAACAAGAGTGTCCGTATCAACTGTTTTCCAATCCGGACCAGCCTCGACTAGGACTGGCTTGCTGTTTTGTGTTCCTTTCTTTGGCAACTTGGGCATCTTCTTCAGTTTGCTTGGATCAGATGCATCCGGGGTGTAAGGCTCATCCTTCACGACCTCTTTCATTGCAATGTCATGCCCGATAATTCGTGATCTTGTCACTGATTTTGTTATCAGACTACTGATAAAGATCTTTACTTTCTCATCTCCTTTGAAGTGATGCAAACAGAACACTAGTATTGTTCTTCCAATCGCCTCAAGGTCCCTTTCACTGATTTGAGTCTTGAAGTTATCATGCAGCAAAAAGTCTCGCCACCTACCCCATCTGACAAAAAAAAGAAATATTTAAGAAAAAAAATAATAGTCAACTGTGTTTTTTACTGAAACAAAAAAACTATGGCTTATCAATAATATAGAATTCAAGTTTGTAAATAGCAAATTAATGCAGGGCAGAATATAGATTATAAAAACTGTGTTTAGATTCTTAAACCCATTAACTATTCTGCCATCACATCAAATTTGTGCCATGGGGAAAATTAAGTCAAATATCACTTACCCATAAATCAACATATTCTTCTCAACCCGGAAACATTCGACACGTGACCAAGCACTGCGAACTGCATCGATAACAGGCTTTTCTTCCTCCTGATCCTCGACCGACTCGGCGTCAGACAACTCTAAAGATCCATCCTCGTTTCCAAATCTCTTTGTCTGCTTTCTTTCCCGGGGTTTGTCAATAATCAAATTCTCCTGCGAATAAATTCATACAAAACACTGAATAACACCTAAGGATATCCCTTCGTTAGCAGCAAACACACATGGTAGCAAGAAATGAACTCACACCAACGAGGGGCTTGTGTTTATATGTTTATGAAATCGCTTTGTTTAAGTTTACTCCCAACACTAACCAGCTTCAAAGATACATTAAAAGCCTGCATGAAAGAAACTGCAGTTAAAGAACGTCCAGGCTTAATTTCCAAACTAAGTATCTTCAATATAAGGATCATTTTGTAAAGGTACAGGAGTTTTATTCTTTATGCGGGTTCTACAGTTTATTTTATAGCAAGAATACCAACATTTTAATATGCAGCACAAAGAAAGCTCTGGAAACAGCACATTTGGATGCCAAGTCCTACCCATTCGTAATTTAGAACACAAAACATTGGAATAGATTGCTTTCAATTTTTCGTGTTACAAAAATTGTGGATTATTGGTAGAGCCTGGTCGCCATTCAATCTAGCAGTTTCAAAATATATCTACATTTAAATAAAAAATCTGCTATTGAATAGACAGAAGGAGTTTATTTTCAGCCTAACACTACTTTCAATGAGCAAGCAGCAGCAGTCATGTGGCCACGATTCTGATCTACAATTTGGTATGTAAATTTTATTCCCTAGAAATTGCAATCATGTTCTAATGTTTTATATACTGAAGAGTGTAGACGAAAAGCTTTGGTGTGCTTCAAAATGTTTGGTTTTTTTGGAAATCGCTTTTAAAGTAACTTCCTAAAGAAGCTTACTAACAAAACTAAGCTTTGGTGTGCTTCAAAATGTTTGGTTTTTTGGAAATCGCTTTTAAAGTAACTTCCTAAAGAAGCTTACTAACAAAACTAAGCTTTGGTGTGCTTCAAAATGTTTGGTTTTTTGGAAATTGCTTTTAAAGTAACTTCCTAAAGAAGCTTACTAACAAAACTAAGCTTTGGTGTGCTTCAAAATGTTTGGTTTTTTGGAAATTGCTTTTAAAGTAACTTCCTTAAGAAGCTTACTAACAAAACTAAGCTTTGGTGTGCTTCAAAATGTTTGGTCTTTTTGGAAATCGCTTTCAAAGTAACTTCCTAAAGAAGCTTACTAACAAAACTAAGCTTTGGTGTGCTTCAAAATGTTTGGTTTTTTGGAAATTGCTTTTAAAGTAACTTCCTAAAGAAGCTTACTAACAAAACTAAGCTTTGGTGTGCTTCAAAATGTTTGGTTTTTTGGAAATCGCTTTTAAAGTAACTTCCTAAAGAAGCTTACTAACAAAACTAAGCTTTGGTGTGCTTCAAAATGTTTGGTTTTTTGGAAATCGCTTTTAAAGTAACTTCCTAAAGAAGCTTACTAACAATACTAAGTACTATAGGCATCATTTGCAAAATTCTTTTCATTCCTGTTTGAAAGAGGAAATTGAAAACCACTTATGTTTACCTTGTCAATATCCGTAACATCGATGGCAGCTTTTTGCGCCCATTTGGTCCAGAACTCGGGATCATCAACATCAATGTCCATTTTGGCGGTGTTTGATATGAAGCTCGCCTGCAAACATACAAACACAGGATTTAACCACATGGATTTAGCACAAACTAGTCTGACTTAACCATAAAATAAAACGAAAACTCCTGTAGCAAACGTGATTGGTATAAGTGTTTCTAATTGAGTGCACGAAGAAAAAGAATCAATTTATTAACCACTTTACACAACTCCAAATGAACTTAAATTTCAGTAGAACTTCTTCTACTTACTAATACAGAATTATAATGCTTGCGCGCATGAATACGTTTACATCCAAACTTTATACTGAACTAAAGCATAAAAAATGATCCTTAAACACCTCTTCAAACTATGATAAAGCAATTAGTTGAGTTTTCCCAAACATTTTCAACGACCTCCAGTTTTCGTTAGTTGCTCTGCCTCAAAAATACAAGAAAGGTTCACCTTGGCAAATGTAGAGCCTTTTCCTTCGCCAACGATTTGTATGACCTGGGTCCTTCGCTCTAAGATCTGATCAATATCCTCCTCACAGAATTTCGTGCTGGCATCACCATCCTCGTCCATTATAGCTCCGTAGGCACCTCTCTTGAGCAGATCTTCGATCTCCTTCTTTGACATCATTGGTTGTGGCTGCTGTAATTAAGAGTTTGTTTAAAACCAAATTGTTGTCGAAAACAAACATAAAAACATCATAAAAGAATGCTTTGATGCTGAGCAAATTTTCGTTTCTTCATAATGTATTCTTAGCAAGTAGAACTGCTTTTCATTGGCCACAGCATCGAAAGCATAACACTATAACACACTGCTTTACTTTCTACAGCCTGGGTAAAAACTAAAGAGCTTCTAAAAAACTTACCACTTGCGCTGGGTTTCCAGGACTGGCAGCGGAACCCGGAATAGCACCGTTAGCAGTACTAGCACCCCCTGGAATAGTATTTCCTGGAAGCACTGGAGCAGGGGAATGCTCCCTGTAACTCATGTTCTGGAGAACAGCTCTATCAAGAGCAAGCTTCCGGCTTGCTTTATCAAACATGTCTCTTTCATAAGTATTTCTGCAAATAAGTCTGTAAATCTTCACGGGCTTACTTTGCCCAATTCTATGGCATCGTGCCTGGGCCTGTAGATCATTCTGTGGGTTCCAGTCCGAATCAAAAATAATCACAGTATCGGCGGCAGTCAAGTTTATGCCAACGCCACCTGCTCTTGTGCATAGCAAGAAAACGAATCGGTCCGATTCCGGACGACAAAATCGGTCAATTGCAGCCTGCCGTGCGGTACCACGGACACGACCATCAATTCTTTCGTATGTGTACTTCTTGCAAAGCAAATAATCTTCTATCAAATCCAATACGCGAATCATTTGTGAAAACATTAAAACTTTATGGCCACCAGCTTTTAGCTTTGGCAGTAGTTTATCGATTAGTACCATTTTGCCTGATGATTCTGTCATCGCTTTAAAATGTTTGGTTATAGTCTCGACGCCCTCAGCGCCATTGGTGTATTCTGAAACTATACGCTCCTCAGCACCGTTTATTAGAAAAGGATGATTACAGCATTTCGCAACTCCAGCATAGCGTTCATTAAACTAGGCGTGTTACTTGCTGTTGACAGGCCACGAGTCAAAAATGCAAAATTCTTTTCCAAAATAGCACGATAGAACTTCTTTTGAATTGTTGTCAACTCAACCTGTAAAGAGAAGATGAGGGTTTCATTGAACTGACAATCGATACCTTCTTAAAGATTTCTATTTTTCAGAGAAAGATTTAAAGGAAGAATAACAAAAAATTTGAGGGGTTTTTCTCTGAACGATGGTTGCAATTTCAATATTGGTTTGGTTAGAAATTCTGTGTCTGATATCTGTTTTTCGAATGTCACCCCTTTGGATTTAGGTTCCAAAAAAGGTAGGGTGTAAATGATTTTCTTTAGCAAATGGCAATAAATACAAAAAACATCAGAGTTAAAAATCAGAAAACTGATGATGATGATGATGAACCTTTTGATGAAATCAAACCAATGTTAATCTTTAAGGTTTTACCCTCAGTTTAACAGTTACCAATTTGGCTACCAACAAAATAATGGGCTACTAACACAGAGGACGAAAAGCCATAATACAGAACAAAAAAGGTCGCAAAACTTGTTACACAAAGACAATGAAATGTAGTGTCATTTGAAGATATAAAAACAAGTTGTAAAACTGATTGTGAAATAGAACAGTAAATATATATTAAATACAAATAAAGTGAAAATAAGTCGAGAAAATTGGGGCTGCTAACTCGAAAAAAATTTTTAGCTGCAAGTAACAAACCAACCTTCTTTGGAGAAAACTTTTAAAACACGATTTGGCATTAACACCAACATTTTCAGCAAAGTAAAGGTAAGGCTGAAAGTCTTTTAAAAAAAGATACAAACCTCAATGATTGTTTCCTCCTTTGGCGGAACATTCTTCTCAACATCGTCTTTTAGTCTTCGCAACATCATTGGTTTTAAAATCTAGAAGAGAGAGACGGGGACGTTTAGAGATGTATGCAAACGTAGATATACGCGAGGGGGGATTGTCTCAAGATCTCAAGTTATTTTATGAAATGAACAAGCAAGACCAGTGGCAGATGAAGATGAGGAGCAAATGAAGATGAAGAACATAAGTTAAGTGACAAACCTGTTGCAGCCTATCAACTTGAGCTTCGGTTTCCAGCTTTCCAAATTCGACTAGAAAAGCAGCTTGGGATGGAAATCTCGTGGGCTCCAGGAAGTTCAACAAACTGAACAACTCTTCGACATTATTCTGCAACGGCGTGCCTGTGAGCAAGACCCTGTGTTCCAATTGCAGTTTATTCAAGCCTTCTAAAAGCTTGCAGTTGCGGTTTTTTAATCGATGAGCTTCGTCTATTACAGCGCAACGCCACGGTATTTTACTCAGCATATCATTGTCACCTACAAAAAGAGAATGTCATTCGTTAACAGTGGTATCAGAAGTCAAGAAACTACAGGATTTACTTGTGTAAAATGAGTAGGTTTGGGGTAAAATTGGTAGGGGAAAAATTGGATAAATTTTTCAATTCGAAATTTGTATCCCTTGGACATTTCTTAGGGCATTAATTGAATTTGGTTAAACAAGCACTGTTTTTCCTTTGTTCTTTATCGTTGCTTTTTTAACAAAAATGTCGTCGTGACCACATAGAGAAAGCTAGACTAATTCATTCCGGGTACAAACAGGTTTTGGCAGATATGGATCTAAAAATTACTGGATCTAATTCAACGAGAAAGGCTGGGGTTACTAAGAGAAAAGATAAAAAATCGTCTTGAAATACAACCCGAAGAGATAAAAGAACAAAGGCTTTATTGCTATGAAAAAGCACGGGGGTTCTCAGGAATAAATCCTCCAGAAACAATAGTAAAAGAAAGAAAATGGTTACTTTTCAGCATTAACAAAGGGCTTAAACCCCTGAGCCCCCCTGCTCCAAAACCCTGCCTAGAATAACAGCGAGAAGATAGCAGGAGGCTTGCAACGCCGGTGAAGGAAATAGCATTAAAGCGTAGGTCATTCTCACGCAAGAAAAACTTAGCGGGAAGGTTCAGAGTGGAAATCTATAAGAGACAAGTTCAGTTACACCGGGCTTAATGAATTCATTGAAACATTACACCGGAATTCAAATGATCTTATAATTCTGGACTATACCATGAAAATGATCAAATTACTGTCAAAGTTAGAATAATAAACTTTTTAACAGGGAATGTAAACTGCGGCAAATAACAGTAAGCCATTGAGTCGACTGTGCATCGAATTACCCAGACTTGCTAGCCCCATCCAAACATCGAGGAACAACGATAAAAGCCAGCCCAGATTTGTCGTGGTTTTATCTGACAGCCAGGATTATAAAGAAACCAATCTTTATTGCCGATTCAAGCGACATTCAGACCAGGAAAAACCAGTCGATTATTACATGGATTTAAATCAATCCTATCTATGATATGAGATTCATGGGGAACCGAACTAAATATCATAGGCTGAACATGATAGGTCTATGCAGTTGATATGATGTACTTAAATAAAGATTCTCATTTTTAATAAAAAGATTCAGGAAGGATAAATTAACAGACTTTAGGTGTTACATATCTTACAAACCTAGAAACTTGTTGAGTTCTAAGAAGCAAGTTGCAAACAAGGAAAGCCGCAAGGAAATACTTGTGGCAAGCAAACGACATGGCCTACTTACTCAAAATCATCTCATAAGTGGTTACAACTGCCTCGAACTTGTAGATGCCTGGGATCTTTTCACCCTGCAAGAAAAATCAAAAGCCCGTGAGATCAATCCAATGGATACAGCAGAGGAACTGAATGGCATAGAAGACCAATAACGTAAGCTCTGAAGTGTTGAAGACTGGGGGAGAAGGGGGAGGCCAATTAAAGACTCGCAAATCGAAGATTTGGCAAAAAAAATATTTTGCTTTGCAAAAAGTGGGGGCAGGGGCCCTGAAACCAAAATTGTTTTTAAGACTATCCTCAAATAACAACACTTCAAAAAATTTGAGAAATAGCTAACTTCATATTTAAATCAAACGAAGTGGTAGGTTATTTTTGGTGAGAGCGCGACTTGATAAAGTTTTCCCTAGGAATGGATATACCACAGGGTCGCAATCCTGCGTACAATTGAATGCGATTCTTTCAAGTCCAAATTGGAGGAGAAAAGCTCTGACGGCAATCGCTCTAATTCCAATTACCAGTATAACCAACAATCGATAACACAACTATTTGCAGTTGTTATAATGCCCACCATTGTATATCTAAGTCACCTTTAGTCAAACAGTCATGAAATGATGGATAAACAATGAAAGATGACTGCATTTATGTACAGCTGTAGGACGTTGAAATCAGGTTTTCAAACGCAGATTGGTTGAAACAATCATGTTTAGCTAGTTTAAAGTGTTTTTTAGGCTTGTTTAAAGCACTTTTATTGTCTTCTTTAATACACGTTTTTTCAGGTAAGATCTGCAATGAAGCTTTCTGACACTTAACCCGTACAATTCTGGAACTTCGAAAGACACTCTGCTAAGATAACCCATTTCCCACACTTCGATTTAATGGGCACAAAACAGAGACATAAGAGATACTGACCTTTTCATCGGTGTATGACATTTCATATTGCTGGATCAACAAGCGACTTGGCGAACTGAAATCAAAGACGATCGGGTTATACAAGACTTAGATTAGACTTATAAAATTAGACAATACACCCACTTTCTTTTCAGGCTAATGTTTACAACAGAAATGATCAATTTCATGCAATAATCATCAATAAACTACCACAATTTCAAAAGGGATATAGAAAAATTGACAAAAAGATCCATACCTTCCATGATACACAATCGTGTTGATATCACTCCACGCTTCAAACTCACGTTGCCAATGTACAATTGTTGACAATGGTGCAATAACAAGATATGGGCCACGCACACCGTAACGCTAGAAAGAAAAAAATCACATTGAATTTAGCTACGATAGCAGAGGCCCTAATAACATCGATAATGCAGATTGTGATACCAGCATGAAACTTCGTACACTTACCAAGTTTGATGAGTTGAAAAAGATCAGAGTCAGACCCCAACCAGTCTTTATTCAAGAAAAAATATCTCACATTCACCTTAACAGCTTAGATAAAAATACTCAAACAGCATCGACATTGAGAAAAGGTGACCTAACACCGCATAATTTTTTGATTATCAGGAGGAGCGGGTGGCAACAAGAGTAAACAAGACAAGAGTAGGGAGCCTTTGGCATTCACGAATAGCACAAAACAACGTTCAAATATAACGGTTTAAGTTCATTCATAACGATAGAAGCCACCCACGGCCCTTAAAACGGGACAATTGCTCATAATTCCGTATGACAATAATTTATGAGAATCAGGAACTGCTGCTCAAGCCGGACTTTTTGACAAACATCCAAGAAAGATGGTGCGGAATACTACAGAGAAGGGAGGAAACCTATTTAGAAACAACAGTTAGAATAAAGTGAAAAAGCACGGGGCTGGAGTTAGGTTGGGATGTTGGCTAATACCAAAGGGAAAGAAGCGTAAAACGCACGTAAATACCTACCTTAAGTTCACACAGAAAGGAAATACTCTGTACTGTTTTACCAAGACCCATTTCGTCAGCAAGGATGCAGTTTTGCCTGTTTAAGAAAAGATAAAATGACGATAGAAGTAAGAGGTAAAAAATACCATATCTAGGCTGAAGGACCAGAAATAGCTGAAATGTTAAAGGAACAATTTAGAAAATTCATGCTTAATAAATATTTCCAACAAAAACCTCAACAATGTAGATGAGCAACCTAAAGGTCTGGTGACCACTGTGCGCCACAACCCTTGTGGTTAAAGATCTGTCACAGCTAGAAGATCAAAACGTGCAGTGCAAAAGCAACTCCACTCTCAGACAAAGGGGAGGCTACAGAAATATATTATGTCGCTGAAAAGAAAATAGGAATACAGAACATTTTATTGAGCGATTTCCACGAATAGCCTCAAAATAGGTCACATTATATTTGTTGGTACGACCGTGACACTAAAAAATCTAGCGTCTACTGAAAAATGACCTTTGAGAAAATGTTCTAAAAAAGGTTGGAAAGGATTAAGATGCTTTCTTGTCATCTAACCTTTTATACCAGCAAAATGTGAGCCAGTTAAGTCCTTCCAGCTGATAATCACGCAAGGTGTTGCCATCTTTGTAGACTGGGCTTGTCTCGATTTTCTTCCATTGGAAAGCCTGGGGCCTGGGAACATACTAGGGAACAAAAAGTTTTCAGATAATGCATAAACACAAACCAGGGGCGTACACTTGGTCAAATATTGGGGGCAAGCCTATTGTTTTAATAAGATGACGTCACATTTCCCATTGTTTTAGAACACAAGACCATCGTGCTCTAAAGTATTGGGGGGGGGGGCCAAGTGTCCGCCACTGATACAAACAAAGAGTAGCGGTACCAAACTTCATTTTGGAAGCATTTTATGACCACACAAATAAACGGAATCATCATATATACTATTACGCATCGAAAGTACGTTTCCTCTGAATAAGGGGCAGCTTTTCTATGCAACCAAGAATATTTTCATCATTCGACGGTTGCAGGTGTAAAATCTTTTCCAGTATATATCAAACATCCAAGATGGTTTTCCTAAATTTCAGTTGCAGAGCGCTGTCAGATGCCGAGATGTTTACATTCATTCCATTATATTCCAACCTATGTATGTCATGGCAACCATTCGTATGTAAACAACTTACAAATGACAGCGACGTCAGGACACACATAAACAATAGTTACGAACAGGCATAACTTAAAGGACAGGTAGCTATGGCTCTCGGTTTTCTCCATGACGATTTCAAACAATGCTAAGTTACAGCGAACTGTTCAGAAAAGCTTCTCTTCTATTGTGAAAGTAAAATAGAAATGCCGAGCAACGGAGATTTAAAAAGAAAACGTGTATATAAATGGGGGCGAAATCTCAGCAACACATCCACATTCTGGATAAATTTAGATTTTACCTGCAAAACCACTAATTATTTTCGATTCTTCAAATCATAATGCAATAATCATATACTGATTATATTATACATTGATAATGATCTACTCCACAAAGCAAAAACAAATAAGGTACTAACCTGCTGAAATTCTGGAGGAGGAGGTTTCTTCAGCTCGAGGTATTGTTTGATCTTTGGTTCATCGACGTTTACCTACATAAATGGATAGAAACCATAACATAGTACGCATTGAACCCAAATATTTTCTATATATGACTAATCCTTGCTGGCATACCCCCACAGTATTACTCTGAGTAAACACCCCTTTCATTCCAACCCCTACTTCTTTTCAACGCCTCCTTATAATGATTATTCCCTCTCTTTTAAGGGTCTCTCGAATGAACGCCCCTACCAAAGAACATACGATTCAAAGGACGCCGGGAACGTTTTTTCGATGTACTATGGCAAGGCATAGTGAATATTTTTAAACCCGTCCACCTGAACAACTCGAAGCTAGGAGGATATAAAATTAAGAAATTTGCTTGTAATGGTAATTCCAATCAACAATAGGCTTGTGCTTGCTAACTACAATAACACATTAATAGCTTAGCTCGTTAAACTTATATTATAACACCCCTCTGGCCTTCTCAAACAATCTGCCCCCTAGTTATAACTCCCTCCTCTTCCCTTTCGTCCATCTGTCACCTGTGTAAACAACAGGTTGTTATTACCAATAAACTTAGCACCACCAGGAACTATGCTGCATGAGATTAAACAGCAGATCAAACAAAGCAGTTGGAAAGAAAATGCCTATACTGTGACGTAAGGAGACTAAGAAACGGCTGTTCAAAGAACCCTGAACGATATAAAACAACACCAGTTGTAAAAGCTAGGCTTAGCGTGTAAAGTGTTCAAATGCTCTCGACTTTTACTCGACTACTTTCGATTTTTGTTGAGCGTTGTCGAGCAGTGTTGAGTGTAGTCGAGCGGGGAGTGTTCAAATGTTCTCGATTTTTTACTCGAGTTCCGTTTGATTATAATATCGCTTTTTCGTAGTGGCAATACACTGCGAAAGAAAATTGATAGTTTAGCGCCAAACAAATTAAATTGTGAAAACAAAATAGCTGAATCAGTAGGATAAATTGATGGCAAAAAACGCCAAGCTCTCCCCACTTTATGTACATTAAATATGTTTTCAACTGTGTTATGTTGTGATGGGTAAAATGAGATGATCAGTAGACCGCATGCGCAAGCTTGACTTTGTCGAGCAAGGTGTTCAAACGCTCTCGACAACGCTCAAACGCTCAACAACACCTTGAACAATAGAAATGTCGTGCGACTCCGCTCGACTTTTTTAAAAGTGTTAAGACTTCACTCAACTGCTCTCGACTTCGCTAGATTGCTCTCGACAAGGTGTTCAAACGCTCTCGAATTTTACTCTCGACGAAAATCGAGAGCAGTCGGGTGAAAAGTCGAGAGCGTTTGAACAGGGCTTAAGAGATCGATTCTGTCTAGCAGCGAAATACCTTAACAAGCAACACCACTTTAACAAGTTTCCTTTGTTGGCATAAAATGAAGAAAAATATACCTCAAGCTCCCATGTACTGTCTTCATACGGTAGCGACCTCCATTTCACGAGATAATGCGTAACAGGCTGTGGAAAAGACAGGCACAATTAGAACATTACAATTCTTAACAAACGAAGTTTCGCTTTAAGGTCTAAAGTTACACCTCGTATCGTCCTCTAGTTTCGTTTTCCTCCTCTAGCTTTGCTTTGATACAGTGGAATCTTGTATGGCTATCTAATCTTTGTTTTCTATCTTGTTTAGCCCTCTAGTTTGACTTGGTATTTACAGTACAATCTTGTATAGCCCTCTATTAAGTGAATATAGATTTCTACACACACATAGCTAAACTAAGCTTTGCTCATCTAGGGTTATCTGCAAAAGAGCGTGCCTACTAAAACGAACGGAAATAGAAGTTTGCTTTATGTCAATATCTTCATCTCAGGCCAAGATGATTCCTTCTCATTGTGTAGCTTGACAAAGCAATCTTATTTCTGAATCGCTTTTTATTGCAGTAAATGTTAGCCACAGTCTAACAAGAAAATCACTTTAACGACCCAACCAATAAATCAACATCTGTTACCTCTCCAGTGACTTGATCCATGCATGTTGATTGATCTAGGACACGGTCAACTTCAACAAAATCCGGATTGAATGGTTCGTCGTCGAGCTGTGAAGAAAAAACATAAAATTTACAATATAATGAACTTGCATTCGTAGGGAATGCTGCACTAAAACCAAAAACTAAAACAATCGAAATAAGCAAAATATTAAATAATAATGCTTCAGGGAAAGATGCAATAATAAATAAAAAAACATTGAAGTCCCTCAATAATACAGATACCCTAGGCATCTAAGGAAAAATTAATTGGCTTTTTTACGAACTAAAATGGATAAATTTGTTCAGGCATCAAAGAATTCAGTAATGGTATCGTTATGATTACTCGATAACTTGCAGATCAAGCTGGTAGATACACATGTAGATGAAGGGCAAACTGTGTACCAACCTCGGCAAGAATTGCAACTGGATCTCGTTTAGTTTTGAATCTTTTGATCTTCATAGGAGCACGCTTGTCTTTCTTCGATAGCTCCTTCTCAGTACCCCATTCGCAATGTAAATACGAGCTGTATAAATCAAATAGGAATTAGCAAAAACGGAATAAGATTTTTGAACCAGCTTAATTGGTTGATCAAGAAAAGATTATATTTTCAACATCAAAAGGCACAATTGGAAATTCTAAAAAAACATAGATTACTGAACAATTTCTAAACAATTTACATGCAAACAAACAATGACCACTAAGTTTTAAAAAATGTGGATTTGTTTACGTACTATCCCTTGTACTTGACGCAGAATTCCTCATCTTCAATATCGTTACCCTCTTCGTCCTATTGAGAGAAAGAGGTGACCACATTAAATAAGAGTTGATCAACTAAGCATAATTACAACTAAAAGTATAAATGAAGCAAGCAGATATGAAACATAACTTCCTTTTAAACTTACCACTGTCAAGGGCCAAGCTATCTTCTGTTGATCACCTTCCTAATTATAAAAGAGTTTTTGTTCTTGACAATATAACCAACTTCAAGTAGAAACTACTGTCAAATCAAGATCGCATAAAGGAATAAGCCAGTCGCCCTTCAACGTTTAATATCTATAATCGCAATCAAAACAAGCTAATTTAGCTATTTGTTTGAAAGTACACTTTTCGCTATTGATTTGGACTATTTATCTATAAAAATTGGATTTTCAATAACCAAAATGGAATATATATACTACAACAGTATGATGACTTGACTGAATACCTTGGCGTTTGACCTTATACGGCCTGCGAGTATGCGTTCGATGATGGCAATCTCTCCCTCCACAGCATCGCTGGGCTTGTACGGTATCAGTTTATGTCCCCCAGGTATGTCAACGCTCATTGGCTCTCCATTCTCAGCCTTCTTCTTTTCCTCGTCATCAGATATGTTGTAATCATAATCATCATTGTAATTCTTCTTTTTGCGCTCGCGAAGTGATCGCCTCTGTTTGAAACAAAGTAAAACGTGATGCAGAGTGATGCACAATGTTATTATGTCATTCATTAGATCGAGACTGACGAGGAAAATTTCTGATTGGTAAATTAAATTCCATTCCACTTGCGAGAGACATAATCGCTCAAACGAAGTCTCTTTTTCCTCCAAACTGTCATCAAAACAAGGCCACAAGCCCATTCGAAGATTAATGATAAACGAGCAACAAGTTTTGAAATTCAGGAATCCTTCTGTCTTATATCTAACCATTTGAGATAGCATACCAATGGTTAAAAAAAACGAGCCTAGAGACAATTTATTACTTCAAAGGATACCTGTTACAATTACTTGATGATAGTCTATACAAAATCATACCGTAGCTGCATTATCAGCAAGATTGTCATCAAGAGTGAATGGGTTTATGGCTGCAATGCTCTCGCCTGAATTGACGCTGGACACGTTTGAAGACGGGTTAATGACGGTCGTGCCTGAAGTCGAATTCGGGGTCGCTGGTGTTACTGGAGTCTTTGGCGATGCTGGTATGTTGTCTGACTCTGAGGATTTCCTGCGCACTTTCTTCTTCTTAGGCGCAGAGGCCAGGCTGTTAGAACAAACGAAATCATGTCATGGTAAAACTAGAGCTTGGATATTGTAGTAAAAGAAGCAGTGGCAGAAAAGATGCGTCATTACGCCAGCCAAATACAAACAAAAATTATCCACATTTGCCAATTTTGCGATTTAGGACCATAGCAATGTCCTAAGGCAATTAGAGTGCTTTGGGGTGGGGGTGAGTAGAAATAAGATGTCAAATAAAAATGCATTTAAACTGGATAGAACAAGGTATGGACCTTATTACCTCTTGCCCTCAAGCTGATTACCTTGAAACCATAGGTTAATGCATTGCAGCATAAATGTCTATTCAACATAATTAAGGCTATGAATGATTGGTTTAAGTTTTCCTAAACAGCTAGGTCTAACGGTCGAAAAAGGGGGAAACCCTAATCAAAGAACACAGACACCGTACAACTCAATTTTAACGGAATACAAATATATGTGAACTTAATAAAACAATAAATGTGGGATGTTTCAATCAAATAAATACGATTACAATTAAAAAAATAAAAGGATATCTCAAACTTACCCAGAGCTTTTAGAAGCAGAGTTCTTATTCGCTTTAGACCTCTCTTTTATCCCTGGCTGTTTGAGATGAGGCGGCCTACCTGTTGGCATCATTCCGAAGTTCAGACCAAACATCCCAGGAAACATCATGGAATTGTCTGGCATACCCATTGACATCGGCCCTGCAGACATCGGCCCTGCAGACATCGGACCTGCAGACATCGGCCCTGCAGACATTGGCATATGGAAAGGCATTGGCATCGATGGCATTACGTTTTGCATCATACCTTGACTCGGGTCATGCAAAGCATTTTCATATTTTGACATAGACGAAGGAGGTGGGACAGATGGTGCTAAAACAGGCATTGTTGGTGGTATGGTTGGTGATGCTGCCGATGATGGCATACCATCAAGCACAGGCATTGGATTTGTTGGCCTGCTCATGGAATTCGTTCGGGAAGCAGTTTGATTTAAAGGCTCCTGTTTTTCAGGTGGCTCATTCAGTTTAGTTTGTAATAATTCATCGAGTAATGCAATATCGTCTTTAAGATCGATATCATTATCTTGCTGTTGTGACACCGAATGGATTGGAGTTGAAATTGTTGATAATGGTGACTGTGAAGCTTGTGAGAAGAACGCCGGAGGAGATCGCAGTGGAGACTGTAAAGGGATATGAGAAGGCCTCTGTGGCTGTTGCTGCATCGATAGCTGTATTGGTGCTTGCGTCCTAACTGGGGACTTGACCATGTTGAAATTCGACTGTGTTTGGTTAGATGGTAACGATCCTGGAGTCGGTGGCATTTTATCTAAAACATAATCTGCTCCTGCATTTGGATGCGAAATCGGGGGAGGTTTGTCCAACATAGATTCCTGCTGCATAGGCTGAGGTCTCGGCGTGTGCGGAGGCTTATCGAAATAATTCGACTGAGCGAGATGAAGTTGCGACTGGGATAATTGCATATTAGTACGTGATAAGGGTAACTGTGTCTGCGATAAGGGTAGCTGGTGCTGGGACATAGGTAACTGTGGCTTTCCAAACACAAATCCATGCTGAGGTTTTTGTCGTGTATTTGGTGGTGGTTTGTCTATCATAAAATCGCTCTGAGATAATTGTTGCTGTGATTTCTCCATCATAAAATCGTGCTGTGACACCGGCCTTGGCGTCATCGGGGGTTTGTCAAAAATATCGTGGTGCGGAGGTGCGATTGGTGTCTGTGGGGATTTCTTCAACAGAAAATCTTGTTGTAGATGTGGCTGACTTAAGCTTTTTTCCAAGATGAAGTCGTTTGGAGGCATTCCCCTAACTGGCCCCTTCGGCATTTTCTCCATTCTGAAGTCATTTATTGTGGGTTGAGGTCGAGGAGTGGGAGGGGGTTTATCGATAGAATAGTCGGTTTGGGGTCGTGGTGTCATTGGCGGCTTATCAAGGTAAAAGTCATGCGGCTGGGGCACTCTGTTTGAGTCCTTCATTGGAGGAAAGTCGTTTGATCTTTGCTGGCTAATATACTGCATATAGGTATGTTCTAGCTGTTGTTTAAGCAATGATACATCTGGAGAACCTTGGCTCATTGGATTATCCTCTAACTGAGAGATATGCTGTTTTAGCTGCTGAATTTGAGTTAGCAATGGGTTGACTTTGGTTGGGGAGCGCAGATTCAGCGAGCTTGTCTGGATGACAGGAGATGATGATTGCATTGGCAATGATTGTGGCATGTTTCTCATACCAACTGGCGAGTTTAGATTATCATTAAATGTTCCACCTCCACCAAATGGCGAAAATGGCGATTTTTCCTGCGAAGTCAGCGGCGTGAGCGGGTTTGACGGCTGATCAAAAATATCGTTGTTTGGACTTGGTCCAAAATGAGTCAGTTTTGGGGAATGTGGTGGGACCTGATTCATGAATTTCGAATAACTGTCAACAAAAGACTTGGATACAGGTGGTCCATAGCCCAACGACTGTGGCTGTCCAAATGACAAAGGACTCGGAGACATAGCTGGCATTTGGCTGCCATCACTCTGCTTGAGCGGAGGGGGCTGACTCATCTGCGAATCCATACTAAATGGATTTTGACTTGATTGAAACTGATGTGATGGTGGTGGGAAATCGAAAGAATTCATTGACATACCTGGAGCAGAATAAATTTCGTCGCCATCTACTTTCATATATCGCATCATATCAGCACTTGAGAAGGTTGGTGATCCACCCAGCTGGAACTCATTAGTGTTTTGCAGCATCGGCATCGGGCCTTGGTTCATCAGCAGCTGTGGCATTTGCGGTCTCGTCAGCCCAGCGCCTGATGGCATACGAGGCCACCTTGTGATACCATTTCCAAGACTTGATTGAAGTCTGGCCTCTAGCATTTGCTGCTTTGGGGCGAGATTTGGCATTCGCAAACCGTACGGACTTTGGCTTGGGAGACCAGAACTCATGCCGGGCATTGGCGATAGCGAGCCAGGTGAATGCTGAAGGTGGGACTGTTGAGTAGCTCTATAGTGTTGCAAGCGAGCAAAATTCATATCCATCAAGCGCCCTGACGGCGGCCCTATACCGGAGCCGGGGGGCATGCTTGACATGCCTGGAGACAGCGGACCCATTATGTGATTATTCTCGTAATGAAGTAGCCTCTGGTGATGTTGGAAACCTGGCATATTCAGACCCCCGTGTGGATTCATATTTGGAGGCAGGCCACCAAATCCACCTTGCTGCCCAGGAGGGCCTCTCCCGAAATCGGGGCTCATGCCCATGCTATTGTGACTGGGGCCAAAATACCCCATAAAATTGTTATTCATTCTGAGGCCTTATTTCTCAGCTAATCTACTTTTCTGTGCGAATATTCCTCGGATTCCGTCATCTGAAAATCAGAAATAAATAAACAATACAATTCAGCGAACACTAACATCATGAAGATGCAAGAAAGTTAACCTATGATCTGAGACGCGGCTAGGCCCGAAAAAGCTTGACGTCGGGTTAAAGAGAGCATAGTAGAAAATCATAATTGGCTCATGCATTGTGCTCCACATAGACAACAAATCTACGTGGCAATATTTTGCCTCAAACTTGTCCGTCTCAGCTCAGCATTTCTTGCAAAATAACCGGACTTGCAATTTAGGAATCATATTTTTGTAATTGGCCAATCAAGTAAGCTATGTAAGCTATCAAGGGAAACGTGAACTGACTTTAAAACAGAGAATTCTAGCATCTTTTGAATGCAGAAAATGAAGAGAACGACCTGATTTTAATAGTCCCTTCTTATGCCAAAGCAATGCTAAGGAATTAATCACTGTGTTTTCATGTACACTTGAAATACATAATAAACAGCGGAGTTCAAGCTAATGATACACTTAACAAAGAAGGCATGTTTTAATCTAGCTGTCGAGTTTAATGTACTCATAACATTTGTGACATTAAAAAAATCTAAATGAAACAGAAAGTGACTTTAAAATACAAAAACGCAGCTGTCTTTCACCGGGACGTAAAACAGGAACGTAACTTCTAATAGGGACATGCTGAGTGTGAATAAAATATGGTTGGGATTTTTGCGGTTCTTGTATTATCAATAACCCAAAAAGGACTTTAAAAGAAAAATAAACACGTCTCGCTAGTTTCAGTCGTTAGAAGCTTTTTCCAAAAACGATGTTTTTATTTCAAAACCAGAAAGACCCATCTCAATTTAAAGCTCTATATACTCGAGTGTGGTTCTGCTCTCATTTTGTAAACTTTGATGAGAGAGTTGATTCAGATCGTGATTGTACAGAACAACCAGAAGATTGAGTACCACGCAACCCCTCAGGATCGTTCTTGCGTTTAAATCACTGAAATTTCAAGCCAAAGCGTGCACACTTTGTAAAAACCGTTATCGGGGTTTTGATTTCAAACGGTCGTGAGATAAGGAACAGCAAAAGATAAGAAGCAACAGCTAGACCTAATTCAGGCAACAATAAACTTCAAGACGACAGTTTTTCAAGAAAAAGCCACTCAATAATGGATAGGAATTTTGGCGTTAATTAGTGGAATTCTATGGCTTATCTTCTTTCCTTGAGAATTCCCCTTAAGTCAACAATAAATATACAAAATGCTAATTTGTTCCGGATAATCTAATGTAGAAGAGAAAAACTAGCGGCATTAGCGCATGGCCATTCGTATTACTTCTTAATGACCAAAATCAAAACTGGCCATCAATAAATGTAAAATTCAGTCACCGAAAAACCACAAAATGGTTCACTTGGCAAGACACGAAGAGCGCTAATACACCAAGGCTAGTCAATCATGCAGTGAATGAAGTGGTTGATTCACCTGAATGAGCACTGGAACACCTGAATAAGCTGGAACAAGGACAATAAGTACTTCGCATGAAAGCCACCACAAATGTAACTATGGTATCAACCATTCTTGGATATAAAGCTTCTCCAAACCTCAAGAAATAATACAAAAGAAACAAGAAAAAGAACAAGAACCAGCCAACTCAAGCAAATCTCTTTTTTGTGTATTTAACAAGGGTCGTCCCCTTCTAGAGATGGGATTGATCAAACTGTTAAATACTTGAGAACTACTATGTAAGTCTGCAAAGATTTACAAGCATCAGGCAGAACAGCAATATTGGCTTTAAAGATTAGACTTCACGCAGAATCATACATTTCTGCAATAGCGAGGAGTTTGTTGGAATTTAATCTGCACCTATATGTTTAGAAAGTGTAACTGTAAAATGATGGAAGATTTCTCAAATTAACTAAGATCTCATCATCAAAAGTGAAATTCTTTGGGAAGAGAATCAACATGAGCAGAAAAGTAGCATGAAATAGAAAGTGGAAGATAGAACAATAAAAATACTTTTTGCATGGCAAATCAAGTTAAAGGCTGGGCAGCCAAAATGATTAATAACACCACAATGCAATATATTTGGTTTGGAAAATTCTGAGAAAACTAACTAGCTTTTCTTCTAAATTATAGGAAACTGTTGAACTAAATTATCAATTTTGCAATGTCCATATCAATTAAGTAATCAGAATTTGCAATATCAATAGGTTTTGAAGCTCAGTGTTATAAACCAATGAAAAGGACCAATAACTGTAGTATTTTGAGAATCAAACTGGAAAGCTAGACAATAGCTTTAGCAGCTATAAGCCTTGCACATGCTCGTACAGTGCCAAAGATGTTAAATTCAGTGATCAATTACTGTGTGTAAGTTGTAAAAATGTTCAAGATGAGTTCAAATAGCCAACTGGTAAAAGAATCAAAAGGACTTAAATAAATGACTCATACATAGACTAACACAACCACAAGTATGTTTGCAGCAAATGAACACATTTCACAGCCTCAAAATCACAGCTAGTTGCTCAGAGAATTATAAAGTTTCACAGAGATAGGTAAATATAAGAACATTTTGGTAGCTAGATTTTGTAGCTTTTATAAACTTCAAAATTAGGAACTTGTTTTTGAAAAAGCACCAGAAAAACCTTAAAAACATTAAAAGTACAATCTAAAATTCCATGGAAGTAAAACAATACAACAATAGAAATTTACTTTGACACTCATGAAACATAGCTTACAACAAATTGATAATCACTCGAGTTTGTGTCGTAAAGGGCAACAAATTTCCTTTTCCTGGGACCCTCATTCAATTCCTAAAATATCACTTTAGATGTCCCAAAACTTCTGAAAATAGAGTTTGAAAGAAATTATACCACATCAAGTTCTTCCACATCTCATATCCCTGAAGTTCTTTTAACCTCATATCCCAGTTAACAGCACTACTAGGCTTTCAGGTTTTAAAAAAAGGACTTGTTGTGGGGCGCTATTAGCCTTCTTAAAGGACATATATGAACTGAATGGGAGAAAAGATAATAAAAAACTTCCCCAAACTAGCCTCATTTAAATTGGAATTTATTCCAAATCATACTGCCATGGTATTAACATTGTGATGATTTGGGAGAAACCAAATAAAAATAAATAATGCATTTCTTTTAAACTTGATGTCTGCAACTAATTTTTGGCTCAAAGGGTTTGACACACTAAATGGCAAGCTTTATTGTATCTCAAAAGGAGTAGATTAAATTGTTACATACAGTTAGAACAGACAAATTCAATAAGCTACCAGAATTACCACACCTAAACAATTTTCAGCATTCCAGCTGAAGGTATGAAATATCTAGGGAATCGGAATCTGAGTTCTAAAAAACCTTACACCAAGCGCTACCAATATTGTTGAAAGATTAAGTGAGAAAAAGCTTAAGACAGCTTTAACTGAAAATGTATCAGAGCACATTTGTAGTTAGATACATTGTGATCAAGTTGAATCTTGCTTAGCCAGACTTTAAGGGGGGAGGGTGGGGGGTTATAAAATCACTTTGCTTTTGCTTGACTTATCCAGGATATAACTTTGACTTTGAACAAACCCAATAGGAATTGAGAATTGTTCTTTCAGATAAAACTTAACATGATATAAATGTAGTGAAGTTGCCGGGCAAAATAAAATAAGAATAAAAACAAGAAAACAAACAAACAACCAACAAAATCTTCAATTACAAAATTATCCCAAACTAACTTTGATTAAGCCCCATGTAAGCCTAATTGGTTTGGTTTGACAGACTTCCAGAATTTACGGTTATCGGTAATGTTCTTTGGATCATTTCTAAAATAATCATGTTTTCTTTTTCTGAGTAAATTCAAACTTTTGTTTCTTTGCTTTTTGTATGCAATGAGGTTTTCCTCAGTTTTGGTCTTATTACATATATTTCTTAACTTAGAACGATGCATATTTGCTTTTCGTAATTCTTTGTTCATCGTTGGCACGTATATACTTTTTCTTTATTGGTATGTGTTGCTTAAGTATCTCAGTGATGGTATCTTCAAGGCTTTCATAATCCATCCTGTCTGATAGTCTGGGTAAAACCTTATGTACTATATCATAATTTAGCTTGTCGGGGTTACAAGAATACCATTCCTGGTATAATAACTAAGATATATAACTAACATTCCTGGTATAATAATAGGTCAAACTCTTAGTTGTAATTGCCTGCAAAATCAAACCAGTGTGAAAGCTTTATTGATAGAATTGCATGCTATAGATCAGGCAAGGATTTCTAACCAAATCTTGAGTAAGTTTCTGTCAGCATTTGTTATTAGAATAAACCAGACTTCCCAAAACAGGGGCATTTTTACAAGGAACAGTATCCACCCATTCTAATTTCAAAAGACCAAGGGGATTTGAATAAAAAACTGAAGAGCAAAAAGATGAAAATTTAGAAGGCTGCTTGATGTAACAGCAGCAAGTAGTACAATATTTATTCCAAAATTAGTTGAAGTAGCAAACATAAGCTAGCTAGCAAACATGAGCTAGCAAACATAAAAAACAGAAATGAAAAGGATGATAATCAATTTTACAAACATTAATAGGAAAAATAATCATGAAAAAATATGATATGATTTCCATTAGATGTAAGGATATGAACTGTGTCTTTCTTGCTATAAAAGCTGCAAGAATTTTTCAGTTCTCAGTGAAAAAATTATTTTCCAGACAAGCAACAGATGGGGTACAACAAAACTTTTGAACAACTATTTAAAATCAGAAACACAATTTGTATTAAAACACCAATCTACACCACACTAACTCCACTAACATCAATGTCAAAACTTTTTTATTTCGCATTTTCCATCTTTATCAAAAGAATGGCAGCTGTTACTACATATTTAATATGGAAATAGTTACTGCTGGCTAGTACCATTATATTTATATCAAAAGTGATTCAATCTTTGGTTCTCTACTCTGCAGTGAAATGGAAAATTGAACTCAAAGAGATAAAATTACACATAAAGAGGATGTGTATAACTTGTGGTAGTGTTTGCCGATGGGTTCAATGAAAAGATCCTTAGGGCTTCTAACATTTAAAACCTCAAGATTTGAATTATAAAAACTTCAACATTATTGCCTTAAATATTTTAAGAAAACTGATAAAAAGGCTTTAAAAGTAATTAGGAAAGTCAAATAAATAATAAATATTTATAAAAAATATCATCTTAAAAGAAAAAGCTATGTTTTGTACATACAAAAATCAAACCACTCATGATGTTTATAGCCTATATAACCTGTAAATACATTAATTAAATTTACTGTACATATTCAATATCAAAGGTCTTAGAATAAGGGTCTTTAAAACAAGAAAATAAACAATTCCTTTTAAAGAAAACAAGAATAAAGCTAATAACTTTGAAAACTGTTATATTTTATTTGACTCAGTTTTGATCACTTATTCCTCAAGTTATGCAATCATGATTCTACTCAAACCCTAACTACAACTATAACCACCAGGTTGGTGTTTAATCTATAGCAGAATATAATTATGAGTTTAAACAATCGTTCCCTAAGAGCACACTGGATAAATTAACATCGAAAGTTCTAACTAAAAATCATTTTACGTTAAAGAGCTCACAATATGTCAGAAAACTGCACAATGACAGCACACCTGGACTATCCATGTGGCAACAACTAACGTTATGGCTGTTCAAATATCACATCAACAAAACCCAGCGAGAACCTAAAGTCTGGAGTTAAGCATGAAAAAACGATACAAAAATTTCAACGCATGCCACTCGCTTCGATGACATAAATGCGACGAAGAAAAGAACTTTTACTGAGGTCAAACTTGTCACGAATCATTAGGCCTATAAAACCCATCGGACGTATTAGGCCGCACAAGCAAAACTAACACGCATGTCCAACAAAACAGCAGATAAAAACGTTGTAAATTCAGATCAAATGCTTTAAATGTACACAAATGTTAGTATCATTCTACCAGAGTGATAGAGAACCAAGTCACACCTACCTAACAGCAAAGATCAACCCGACCGACCTCCGATGCGTTGATATTGCAAGCCTACTTTCCTATTCCAACATTGTCATGAAGTTTGTACGATCATTAAATATTTTAGACAGCATTGTTCTCAAAAAATTGCAAATAATTTTATGAAAGGTTCAGTAGAGAAGAGTACTAATCACTTAGATAACCACATAAAAGGGTGTTGCTGAATCAAGCAAAACTTGTCAGCTATGTCCGGTTTAATCCAGAATGATTTCGGGGCGAAATGAAACTGTCATTAGCAAAAGAAGAAGAGTTTATGGAGGCTTCTAGCAAAAGAATCAGTTGAAGAGAAACTAGTGGTAATAGCAATGAATGCGGTCGACTGTGCATAAACTTAACTTCTCTAAGGACGTCCGGAGATGAAAGCCTAAAACAGATTCGCAATGTTTGGCCACAAAATGGAATCAGCGGTGCCCTCAAACATTCAAATTCAAGACTCCTGGAATCATCATACAAAAAATAACGAGCGACTAATTAGCATAGGCCATTCCTGCAGAAAAAACATATTGTCGAGCTAATCCGTGAAACAAATCAAGTTAGTTAAGCGTTGAGGTATCCTAAAAAATCTTTATTTGGAAACGGGTATTGGAGGCGTAGAATTAATCGTCAAAACTTAGATGTTTATCTGTAAGTCAAAATATTGATATCCGTGGTGGGAAATAGTTTCAACACGTAAGTCTAGACACAACCGAATGACTGATTTCTGTCACTATTCTTAGCAAGTAATGATTAGTCGCAGGGTTATTCCAGGAAGTTAACATTACTTTAGGCCTAAAAATGCCAGTTTGTTGCGATGGAAAAAGGCCGCCATCTGGCTTTCCACTGCATGACTATGATTATACTTGTAACAATTATGATTGTGTACGTTGGCGAAAAAGGCCATGCTCTTCCACTGCGAGCGGACCTGATCGTGGCGAGGAGCTCTAAATTTTGCCTACCTCCTGAATTGCCTTTGCGTCTGGTTCGTTTCAAATGATGTCCAGTGGCAATGACTCCTCATTTCGTATACCGGCATCTAAGGGAAATAATAAAAAACTGTGAATGACTGACAATCTAATTGTGATGATGTAGTGATAAGAGGATAGGATTTAATTGCCAGTTGGGAGAATCACATGTTGAGAGAGTGAATACACAAAACACAACAGAAATGGAGCCCGCTTTCACAAATGCTGGGCCAGATCACTGCGACTTTACCCATAGACAATGCGTCATAAATTACACATATATTATTTATAAATCGTTAAAGAAATGATACATACCCGATTAAGTTGATAAACATAATATCCAACTGGAAATTAGTTACTTTGCACTTGGTTTCTATCGATCATTTCAAAGCAACACAAACAAAGCTGTGAAATGTTCTCCATTTTGGAAAAGCAGCAACGTTTGCTTGAGAGCTTTTCAATCGTAAAAAGTCCCGGATGAACGTTGTTACGCAGCATAATTGATCAATGTGAAGGAGCATCCGATCAAAACATTGCCTTTCTTCAACAAAGAAGAAAAAACTGAACAAAATATTTTTGGTTATAGCAATGCAAAAACATTGAAACCCCGCATATCAAGGATTCGTTTTTTCGGGATCAGACTGTACAGTTTCTTGTAAAAGGAGTAAATTTTGAAGAAGAGGCTGATAAGTTTCTTATTAAAAATTGATCACTTATGTTATTGAGAAAACAGCAGGACCATCCTGAAAATAAATGGCAATTATACATTTTGGCAGAAAGTAAATAGTTTTGGAGAGCAGTGTTTTAATTAACAAAAATTGAAAGCTAGTTTGATTCTGGAAAACAAAATTAACAGTTTTCAGAAACGGGAAAATTGAGACCGAACAGTTCTTTGCACTTTGCCGTTACATAGCCTTGAAAAAGTCAGCCTGCAGTTTCTTATAAGTGAATTTCTTGAGACAGAAAATGAGTTTCAGAATGAAATTCTATAGCCCTTAACACCTTTATCATATATGCGGCTATAATTCATGTTTTGGCTAGGAATCTTAGCAAAAAATCACGCTAAAACCAGGACAATAATGTTGTCATTATTGAATGCCTATACGTTCTTTATAATGCTATCTTCTGTGTATGATTCCTGCATTGATCATCATTGAAAATTGTCATGACTTCTTACATGGCCACTAAGACTGTTCTTTCAACAATGATATGCTAAAAAATCTTAAAATACCTTTTACTGCAGGTATGCTACATGTCGATGACAATGCAAGCTGGATGGAAAAATTATCCATGCTTATTTGAAAAAAATGGACAATATGAACCAATAAATGGTTATACTTACTTTGTTGACATGAAAAAAGAAAATAGTTAAAATGATTTTTAAAAACTTTTAGGGGATGGGGATCATGGACACTCCAGCTCCACCTTATCTGTTGCCTCTTTTTTAAATGCCAATAAACTCCGTGAAAGATCTTGCTATGAATTTCCATTGGATATTTATATTGTCTATTAGGAGCAATCAGTTACCGACTTTAAAGCTTAAGTTGTGCACCGAACATATCTTTCAATTAACGCGCTGACGAATGTGACTAGCATGAAGATTTTTCAAAGTAATGGCCTCTCTTTCACAACCCCCTCATACTCCCTCCCCTTCCCCCTCAACTTCTCACTCAGAGACTTTTTTAAAGATCAAAGCTTTTCTTAAAGATCTTCACTCTGAATTTCGTCCAAAAATGCAGCCATCTGGCTAATACATCCGTTGAAGGGCTTTTGGTTGGCTTGCCATTTGACTCTGTAATTCATACCCTTTTCTAAACTCTTTCCCTCAACTTTTCCTAGCAAAATTAAAGCCCTTATCACTAATACCAAATCTTTTTTCAGGGAGAATTCAGCCTTCTTTAACATACTAGGGGGGCAGTTGTCCCTCCAGCCCAAATGACTTTTAATTGTTTGAACAATAGGCTATTGTTCTTCTCTTCATGCAAACAAAGGCTTGTCCCCGCAGCTAATTGCCCTTCGAATAGATTACAAGGGAGATGGTGCTATGATGTTTAACCTTCTTTTAGTGTTCAAATGTTTAGCTAAGTGGACTTATATTTATTTTGAATTAGTGAAAGATATAGGAAGTGCATGATTATTATTCTCACGGTCGGAGGTATTCGTCGAATAATGGCTACCTGTAAGAGAGGTAAGTGAATAATAGTTTTCAAAATCTTACCTTCAAATCTGTTTTTATTGCTCTAGAGAAATAAACATGAGGAAAAGATCTTCGAAAAATTCAAGAATTTTAGAATCTATATTTTGCATCCAATAAGTACTTTAAAATTGTCTTTAAAGAAAAAGGTTTCCTTTAAAAAAGCTTCATAAATTGTTGTTTAGTCGTCAAGTACAAATTTAAATTATTATGAAAGCCTTTGAACTTGAGTACATACCCAATGCTAGTTTGTCCTTGTATTAACATCATTCTGTACGTATTCGAAAAGCTATGGCCAAAAAACTTCTCTGAGTTAGGGAAAATCTTTTCAAGCTCCATTTGGAAAGGCTCAGAGAAAGCTTGATCTACCTTTGGACTGTTGTTTTTAGTTTGAAAAGACATTACCTTTGCATTCGGTGGTATGAGCTAACCAACAGAAAAATTATAAATAGCTACTTAGTTATGAGATAAAGAAAGAAGGTGTTTGATATCAATGAGCAGAGTGAATGTTTAACAAATTTTGGTTTCACCAAACCAAGCCATGCAGTTACATCATGTAAGTTACATGGTATATCTACATAAAAGCCCAGGACACCAAGTTGCTTTATGAGATGTGCCTAGACGTGTTTTCTTCAATGGCAAAGGACTGGACCATCAATGGCCAGCTCGAGCCTTGGGATCCAACATCGTTCATGTTATATAATATGCGATAGGTTCTAAATACATGTCATTTACATAGATCTTCTTTAGGAATCTTCACTAGCCCTTTTGACGCTTAAAGCATGAAGTCTTCGTCCCAGCACTAGCTCTTTTTTACACCCCTGGCAACAAAGAGAATAACTGCGATTATGAAATAAGTTTACAAAAATACCAAATTAAAGTCAACTTCTTTGATTATTCTGTTTGCAATCTTCACCTGAATCACTCGGTTTTTTGGGGAGCTAAAGGCTCTCAGCCTTCATCACAACGGTAACGGCTTCTTTGCCGAAACTTAAAAGACATGTACTGAGATTAGTGCACTGCTTCAGTTCATCGAAAACGTATTTGGAGCACGAGCGTTTATGCGAAAATAAAGTAATTCTGCACATTAAGAAAAAGTGTATTGGTAAGTTAATTAGAAGAGGGAGCAAACCAGACTGGCTCCCGTTGTAGTGATGGGTTGGCTTTGAATTTTTACGATTTTTTTCGTTCCACGATGTTAAGTGTGATGATTTATGCAAACTCATAATTTCTACATTCCGTATTGCCCCTGTGAAGGAGGAGGGCGGGAACCAAATTCTTGAAAGGGGCCATCTGCAAAGCACTAAATAGTACTAAAAATCGTCTCGATATGTTTTATAAAACTAAATTGGAAACAGATCAGGCAATGGGAAAGAACTTTTGATGTCTTGCTTCGATTCCGTGTACAATAGTCTACCTTTAGAAGACAAGTAATTTTTTGTAACATGCGAGAAAAGAACAAATTGCAAAGAAATACATATTTCAGGAGTGCAAGATACTAGGCAATGTATATAAAGACAATGTGCAAGTTTGAGAGAAAAAATGCAGGTTGCGTTGATTGATGACAGGTGCAATTTCTTTGTACGTTTTACAAAGTCAGCGGGTTCTTCAACAAAGAACAAAATAGGTCCTTTGTAAAAAGTATGCAACCTGTTACTTGACACACAGTTTTCGTTTCTGATCGAAAACAGGTTTTGCATAGCTTTCTATGTTACAACTGAACACAACGGCAGGTAAATACAAACATGCAATCTTAGATTGGCCGATTTGCATGGAAGTTGTGTACACATTACTGACAGTCTTTGCAAGAAACCAATAATATTCTATCGTCATTTAAATATTAATGTTGAATAAACATATTCTCTGCATACTTAAAGCACTGAGCAAAAGAGGAATGAAGCTTTTGAAAAGAAGTGGGAGGATGAACTCTAGTTCAAAAATTGTGATGGAAAAGTCAAGAGCATTTAATAGCCTTGCAACGCAATGCAAATTTTCAAGAGCTACACTCTTTTTTTATAAGAACAATTTTATAAGAACACGAGCCTCAAAATTGGCCAAAAGTTAAGAACAAATTAAGAACAAGCTGAGACTGAGCTACTGTAAAATGCAAGTTTGAATAACGTTTTATCTCAAAAACCCCTTGAGCGGAGCAACTCCCTTGAGCACAACAGCTAACGACAGTCCTGTCATTGTCCGATCTCTTAACCTAGCATTAATAACATTACCATAAGAGGCAGGGTGAAACACAGAGAAAAAGAACCCTTCCTTCAAAGAAAATGTCAAACTTGTTGTATTGTTTACAGATTAGCAAGTTTTCGATGTTTTAAGACATTTGTGCTGCTAGCAGAGAAGCCAAAATCGGTTACGAAAAAAGCCAGGTCTGGCCAATTTGAAATCGAGGCAATAAAACAAAGAAAATCTACAATTTTTGGAAACAAGGCTCAATAATTTAGAAGACAAGTTCGGAAATGTAAGAAAATGGCTAAGATGATATAGTTGGGAGATAATTTCTGTTATTTTCTCTCATTATGACCATTATAAGTTTTTCCAACTGGTGGTAAACTGAGAATGAACGGTTTTGTCCATATCTTACTTGTGTCAGACTATGTGTTGTGTGTGCTGTGTTGAAGATATATCTAGACAAAAAGAAGGATATTTTTCTTTTTTCACTTTTTGAATTAAAAATTACATTGAGCCACAATTGAGTTACATCTGTTTTTATACGAAACTTATATGAAGCTCTCATCATAAACCAAATTTAGAAAACTAAGATGTGAAAATCAAACCAAATTTCAGGTCAAATTCCTGAACTTCTGCGCCTGTCTACGAATTCTCTTAATTGGAACACAAAAACAATGTCATTAGCTTTGAATTTTTTAATTTTAATTCAATGAAGGAGACAAATTAGCCAAAAATGTATGCTGTTCCAGGGTGATCCCTCAACACACTCAAACTTACAGGGCTGTAACTTACTGTTCTTAGTAAGGCATGTTCCTAAAAAAAATCTATAAGAAACCATTTTTTCCAACAAATCATCCCTCTTTGTGCCTGTTGTTATAAATGGTGTCGCTGAAATAATTATATCCTTTCTTCGATTCTAACTTGGAGGAATTCAAATCACATACTTCTTTCAAGCTTGTCTTTCCCAATGTTGTGAAATGAACGACAAAAAAGTAGTGATTGCTCTCCTCTTGAAACTTCAACTAGCATCCAGGGTTGGAATTTTAGATGAACTTGTTCAAAGGGCTCTTCATACATATACTATGCCTCTTTTTCAATAAATGAAATTGAGCAACGATACGAAGATTTATGGCGGTATCATAATCTATGCAATCATGAGCTCCGGAGATGCAAAATGCTTTCTTGGCGGGGCCTAGTTTGGATATTGTCCAAATATTGTTGCTTCATTGAGAGAGAACTACCCAAATGGAGAAAGAGAAATGCAATAAATATTGCTTGATAAGAGGGGGGGGTCACAACCCTGCAGAACCTATCTGCTCTAGGTCTATGTATACAGTTGCTGTAGTAAAGCCCCCCCCCCTCCTTCTCTTCTACTCAGCATCAACATCAACACTGCTTTAAGTAGATAAAAACGTACGCATTATTAAGTATGACAGAGCAAAAATAGCGTTCCAAGTCCCCAACAGCATCTACGAAACGGTCAAAGTGTCATTAAAATTGTATATAACTTTGTGAAAATTTTAAGTCTAAAACTTAGCTGTATTTAGATGAATAAGCCTTTTGGTTCATATACGGTTTACCAGTTTTGAGGATGGATGAAAAAAATCTAAAATAATTATCTTTAAAATGTTAACATAGTTAAACATCGAATCCTAATTTAAGCCTGTCTAACTCCTTCAAGCAGTTTGGAAAAAACCTGTTTCAAAATATTTAGATGAAATTAGTTTTACCTTAAGAAGAGCGGTGTCTGGCTTTAGTGTTCCTCAAGGTTCAATTCTATCCCCTTTAATCATCATTATACGCAGCATTGATCAGGTTTCTATGAGTATGAAGAAAATCTTCATGCAGAGAATGTCAACCCATGCTGCTGCAATTTTAGTTAGGCTCTATACTCATCTGTGGCGTATCATGAAGAACTGTGTAAAACTTTAGAATGCGTAACTCTAAAATTTCAGAACCCTTTACTGATGAATACATTTACTTTAGAGAACTGCGTTAGGTCTCTAAAGAACGTATAAGGTAATATGCAAATATCATAACAAGCTATAACGTTACTTACCAATGTCCAGGGATAATTTTAAGTTCACTCAAGTCCATGGAAAAGTTCCACTTCATTACTGCAGTTATTTTAGTGGCGCATGGCCACTCCCCAATGTGCTATTCAGCTTTAGGCCTTGCTTTATTGTCGATTTCGCGTTCTAGCCTTTGTTTTTGAAGACATCATCCTTTTGAAACGAGATTCAACTTCATTTCCCCCTCTGCATCATCACCGACTTGGGTAACATTTATCAAGAATTCACGTCTTTCACAACTGAAAGATCGCTAAAAGATGAAAAATTCATCTTCTTGTTCATGATCACTAAATCACATTGTAATCAATGTACAAGTCTTGTTACATCCGAAGTCATATCTTTGTAAGCTTGTCTCACTGCTGGCTGATTCCTGTGGTACATTTTCTTCTCTGCCAGATTTAACATGGTCCAACTTAAAGTTTGTTCTTCTCATTTGATAAAATTATCCCTCAAGAAACTATCGACATTTCCAACAAGATTGAAGTTCTTCTTAACTCTAGATGCAACGAGGATTTCGCAAAGGTATTATCATTGCCCCAAAAATATTTATCTATAAGGGTATATATCAACTTTTTTCGAAAATCAATATTATTTTAGCTTGATAAATCTTTTAAATATTTTTTAACTAAATATTATCTCTTCATCTTCCTCCGCATTTCACATTAAAGTTGCAAGCTTGTTCAAAGTTAACTTTATCAATTTTTTTTCAATCTTTTAACTTCAATAAAAAAAGTCTCTGATAAATTTTGGCTTGGCAAATCATAGTGTGTTGATTAACCACAGCAAAATCGTGTGAAGCAGGGGGAGGCTGTCTAGAAACAATACTAAAGCATTTTGAGAAATGCCCATCATAAGGAGGGCGTCCCTTACTGGTCATAATTTGACAAAAAAATGTATGAATCTTATGAAATAGAAATGGCTTACAGTACTGCATGATGAATATATTTGGATGTGTTACTTTTCATTTTCCTCCGCTTTTGAAATTAGAGTTGCAATGTAGCTCAAAGTTAACTTTATCAAATTCTGTATACCTGTGAACTTCAATATAAAAGTCTCTGATACATTTTGGCTTGGCAAATGATAGTGTGTCGATTAACTACAGCAATAGAATGTGACATCCCAGGATTCCAATTTGCTTATATGATTACGATTCCACGCAAGATTTGGTGCGTATAACATTATGCGTTTAAATTTGACAATGATGTGACATAAATTTGACATAAATCGTGTTGTTCTTTTGAAATAGGAATACTTCGTCTCCACCTTGTACTGGTTCACAGTACTGCATGATGGATACATTCGGATGTGATATTGCTAAGGAATTTTATATATAGACAATCTGAGTTCAATGAGGCTCCCTACTCCCTACTTGTCATTGACTTAGATAAACCTCTTTGAGTATACATTTAACACTTCTACACAAAAAATTGAAGGGCAATAAAAACAGAATATCAAGAAAGATATCATTCACTCTTTTGTCAGATAACTTACAATTTATTAGGTGTTTGCATTACGTGTTTGCTAGTTTAATCAATACATTAGGACTCTATTTACACATCTATCAGAATAAAAAACATGATCGTTTGTTATTTATAATTTAAGTTACTAAATCATCCGTTGCAATAATATTTTTACTACATCCATGAAACAAAGAATTTCATGAAGAAACAGCCTCCCTCATGGTCTCCATGATCTAGATGACACTTGGCCGCTAGAAATTAAAACGAAAATGTATCGATACAAACATGGTTCAATTCCAATTCCAATATTATTCATGGTCAACAAAGCTTTTGAAAGAAATTTTGAAATTTCATCCTTTGGAATATTTGATAAAGAAGGTTGTTATGTCTGGTCTGGACAAATCACAGAAAATATGTGAAGCTGATAAAGCATAATGACATCTTTGATAGAACTAATAAACATTGTCAGATCTATCTAGTACCACAGAATGACAATTTCACATTCCAAACAGTTTTAGAAAGGTGCACAAATATGAATGTTACAGAGGACACTTAAGCTAACAAACACAAACATTTTAGCAGACAAACCACTCGAAATGACAATAAATAGGATGACATGGGCTGATACCAATTTGTCTTCATGAGGTTATATGACACCGAGCACTGCTAAAAAGACAGTTGAGGTTTCACAAAGAGACCATCAACAATTTGTAGTAAACTTTAGTGTGACCACTGAAACAGGCATGAAACTCTGAGTTACAACAAAAAACCGTCCTTTCCTACACAATACTAAACGCAGGTCTGTCAAAATGAAATCGAGCACTGTATCATTAAGAAGACAATCCATAGTGAATAGTGAATAGCTAATTTTAGAAAACAAGTAGATACAGATATAAACTCACCCGTATCGTGATGACGTTGATCTGTATCGGCTACTGTATAAAAGAAGAAACCAGAGACTTAAGTAAAACCTACTGACCAACATTATATATCGTCTCTTAATTGCAGGGCCTGCACCACAGAGGGTGTACGACACAAGGGAAGATCCCCTAAAGCACCAAAGCTGTCAAGAAATTTCAGAAATTCTGCTACTGTGATCAGAATTTGCGGAGAAAATATATTAGTAGCCTCCACAGATTTGACTCCCACTGCAATCCTGAACTCAATCAACTGGTTTCTTAATCATCATAATACAAGTATTTCCCCATATCATGAATAACAATAAACGTCCTTACGTTTTGTATGTCGGTTAAACTACGAAAAATGTAACCATTGACCAATAACAGTATAGCTTTATTTCATGGTAAAACTCTAGATCAAGTTTCTCCCATTAAAATGCCAATTTTGTGATGATATATCTTATTATAATAAGGTACTTTCTTGCTGTCTTGGTAGAAATAGATTAAGAAAACCAGCGGTCTCGTACGATGCTAACTTACAATGTTGTTGCTGGTATTGGCCTCTGCCCGGCATGGTCAATAAATGGCTCTTGCTGCAGTACGAACTGAAATAAATGTTGTATTGATGGTTATGAAAATGCGAATGAGTTAAGAACATTTAAACTTTCTTATCTATTATTGCTTTATTCTAAAATTCTTTACCCAGGGTTACAATCCAGTTTTAATAACTGATTTACAGCATACCTTGCAACTAAAAATAAAAAGAACCTATCACAATAATCGTCTAAACCTATAAATATACAAAATACTTAGTAATAAAGACTTGAAAAGAAAAACCAGTATTCCTTGAATATTAAAATTAAATCCAGCTTTCCTTGAATATTTTAAATTATGAGCTTTCAGTTTGGCTTTAAATGACTGGATGGAAGGAGCTAACTTGATACCAGAATGGAGTTTGTTCCATGTATCAACTCCGCGAAAAGCAAACGAGTTTTGACCATAAGCTGTTCTCATTCGAGGTATAACTACAATCCTGGCCAAAAATGCTGAGGCACTTGCAAAAAAAGAAGCTACTTACAAATCACCCGTTACAAATCAGGGGGTTTAGGTCACCAGCGCATATGATATGAAAATATAGCACGCGAATTCATTTTTTCTTCAAATGTCTCAGCTATTTTTGGCCAGAATTGTAGATCGCATTTCGGACGTCGTAAGACCCGACTGCGAACATCAGATAATCGGGATAAGATCTGACAAAGGTTTTCGGGAGCAAGTCCATTTAGGGACTTGTATACCAAGGTAGATGATTGCCTATGGACAACAAGCCTATCAACTGAGAGCCATCCTAAAGATTTTGCCATTAAGAGATAACGTTAAAGAAGTCTGGTATATTCAAGTTCTTTTCTCGCGTTGAGGCTAAATAATATAAATAATAATATGTCCTGCTGCATTATTGTTTACTTAGCCAATGGCTGCCAGGCAAGAAGGGCCCAGGGAGGTGTTAAAATGATCACCGAAGCAGATTTAATTCAACAGATAGGTCTAAGAGTAAATGCTCTTTCTGATTTTTTTCTTGTCTTTGTTTTCAAAAAGAAAAAAGTATATTTTGACATGAAAATAAAAACACAGCTAGCACTGAATGAAGATTATCTAGAATCTAGAATGCTGTTTTTTGTACTTTAACTTTTCACTTTTTATTTGCTCATCCACCCACTGCAATTAAAAAATATACTATAAAATCTAAGTGCTAATTCCAGCTACCAATAAAATGAATTAACAAACTCTCACTAATAAAGCAACTTTGACCTAGAGATTTCCTTGTTTTGATAAATTTCCTGCAAAAGTTTACCCTCGTACTTATCATATGTGTAAAATTACCTTCCAAGGATGTGGTCCAGTTTTGAGAGTATTAGGAGCCAACGCAGCCTGGTTGCTTGCTTTTAATGGGGCAACTGAAACGAATCAAATAAACGGAGGATCAGAAACGCTTTTAATGACTTTAAAAGCTGAGAACATATCGGTAAACCGCTGGCATTAAATTAAAGACAGTATAAGTACATTATATATAAAAGACATGATGGTTCTAACCAATAAAAACTGCCAGATAAAACACGATGATGTTTTGTTTATAAAATCAAGGTGTTTCACAAAGCTCCAAATTAGGGCCTTTGCTGCTTAACGTCCTCTTAAAATTAAAATAAAATCACATTTAGTAAGGAAATAGTAGCATCAAATACTTTTCTGGAGTGAAAGTAAACATGAAGCCAGTATTATTTTGGATTTCATGGTTTGGTAATAGCTAAGCATCAAAGAAATGAAAGACATACCATCATTTATTGGTTGACCTGCTTTGTTACATTCATCATTGTCAGCTTTCTGGTCATTGAGGCGGTAACTGAAAGTGAAGAAAAGTTTACGCAAGTTGAAGCACAAATGCCTATTTTCAATTTTCTTGTTGAGGGAGGGGGGGAGGGGGTGGTTGGTTCAAAGAAAAACATTCTTTTAACCAACCACCGCTCGAGTTCAACAGTAGGCAAAAAAGATCAATATAAAAGAGGGCTTTCACATGCTTAATCATTTTATATAAAAGCAGAGAACGAACTACCGTCATTGCTTTTCCAAAGATTGTCGCAGCCTCTCTTACCAGCAATCCAAAAAAATAACTTCGGGGAAGGACGGGATTGAAGAAGAGGGTGGAGGAGCTTGACCCAAGCGCCAACATGGTTATCAAAGAATTTTGGTTATTTTTTTTATATGACAGTATTAGCTGGAGCATATTCAAAGCCAAAACATTACCAGTAAAGAAAGCAACATGCATCCATTTTTTAAAAGAAACTGGCTATAAGAAACGATTCTGGACAGTCAGAAAAAATTAAGAAACTTCAGTACTCGAAGGAAACAATTAAGAAACTTTTAAATCATGATGAAACTAAGAACAATGAAATTTTGTAAAATCCAAGAATATGATTGCCCTGTTAGCCTAGAACTTAAGACACATGGGATAAAAATATACTTTCCACATCTAAATACAGCATCAGAATAGAAGCGAATCTCTTGACATGAAAAAAAGGTCACGAACTTTTCATAACATCATTCATGACATCATAATTAAGAAACTCTTAAGAAACTGTGAGTATTGAAATTTCCAGAACATTAAGAAACTGGAGTACTCAACATCGACCTTTGTTTCTTATAAAAAAATGAGTGTACTGGATGTAAGAAGATATGTCAACCCAACTTTCTAAGTCATGAAAATTAGTGAAAAAAGTTATGGTCTTGCTGCATTATCTCCACCATAAATTCTTTAAATTGAATTGTGCAGCATGAACTACCTAATACAACATACATCTTGAATGTATTACCTGGCAGCCTTCTAGTGTTTGCAGGTGCGGTGATGCACTGGTTTACAGTACAAATTGCTTTGAGTCAATAACATAATTGTGTCGTAAATGGCAATTGGCGTTTTAAAATTTGCCTCGTCTTGCACATTAGGAAAAGGGGTCTTTCCAGGTGCACGTGCTCAGTTAACTGTGAAAAGTAGACTTCGAAAAATGCGAAAAACGCTGTTGTAAAGGCTGTGAATAGCAGTTCTTGGTAAAGCCAACAAGATTTGACTGTTTTCAAAATCGTGTTTGGAAAATCAAGTGATTATTATCATTATTATTATTATTAATACTTTGATTTAAAGTTGGCTGTTCGAAATAGCTAAAAATAAAAGCTAATTTAGGCCAACTATTTACAAAAGGTGTATACAAAGAAAATACATAATAATTACAAAAATCCTAAACCATATATAAAAGTTTTGCAAATCCTACAGTTGCAATGTTTGCATTTTCTTTTCTTAAGATGTTTTTTAAAAACAGTCAAAGAGACTGAAGTTTTCACTTTTATAGGTAATTTTGCCCATACTCTTTGACCCATGAACCTTACGGTGTCTGTACCATAGCATGTGGTTCTCACTTTTGGTAGGTTTAGATTGCTCGAGCTTCTTAGTTGATACGGCATTGCCTTTTCCTCAAAAATTTTCATCATAAACGAGGGATTCAAGTGATTCCTTGTTTTGTAAATTTCAACCATGAGCAACTGTAGGTTCTTCTGATGTATAGATACCAAAATATCATTTTCTAACAATTTCTCGTAAGGAGAAGTGTTGTCTTTGCATGCGATTCGAAGGGTCCTTTCCTGTATCCTGTTTATCTTGTTATTAATATTTTTGTCATGGAACATCCAGATTAATGGGCAGTAGCTGAATTGTGACATTATAAAAGTGAACGAATCACGATAGATTAGGGGAACTTTACTTGAAGTTACCTGTACAAATTTCTGTAACGCCAGTGTCTGTTTACTTGTGGAAAAGTCTAGAAAAAATAGATGAATGCAAAATAAATCCATTTCCAATAGGTTGATCATAGAAAATTTTTCACGAATAATTATTTGATATGATATGATTTTCCACCATATTTTTGGGAGGGGCGCAAGACTTCCAGAAGCAAGTAATGATTATCAGTTTTCTCTTCAAACGATTTCTTTGACTGGGCATATAATTCTTCTAAAAACAAAAGGGCTATAAGGAATGTCCTTGAGTAGAGAGACAACTTCGTGCCACATACCTGGTACAAGGGCTCGGAGCATCTCCACTGCATAGTCACCGCACGATTGGTGAAGTCACCTGTAATTTGAGACAAACTTTTGTGTTAATAATTCACGCGAATTCGCTATCAGGAACAATAAATGGAAAATTTAGCTTTTTAATTAAAAAGAAATCTAAACGTGTATTATCAACAGGCTAGGGACAGATATCTGGATTTTCATTTGGCTATCTTGAAAACATGGAATGTGGAATATTGGCATGCTGGAAAATGTTTTCTAACACCTATGTAACTACATGCTAACAAGTACATTTGTATCTAATTTAGGTTCATTGATACGAGAATCTATCGCATAGGAAGATACTACCATGCAAAGGCTAAATTTCTTCTATTACATTCCAACATTCCAGCATTCCATGTTTTCAAGATATCTACTTTTATATCATAAATTCTCGTTTTAACCCCCCGGAGCTTTTTGTTTTTTAGAACTTTAAAGTGGGGGTGCTTATAAGAGAGGGGGGCCAAATTGAGAGAGGGGGCTTAATAAATATTTTGTAATAAAGGACCATTTACAGTGGTTTGGAAAACTAATTTTTTGTTATTTGCGAAATAAAAAACATCAAATCAGCCTTCTATATCAAAAATATTTTCATCGTCACCAATTATTAATTCTAAAATATCTTCTTGGGCCATGCCGCCTTCTGAAATCGAACATTCGAAAAGGTCGACTTCATTTCCTCGAAATAACAAAGGCCTGTAAATTTGGTAAAAGGCTCTCACATTGCCTGTGTTTAATGCACACTAAATCTTTGTCTTCGGATCTGTCGAGACCAGAAGAGACATGGTGTGGATTTTGATTTAATTCGAAGTATTGAACGACCAATGAATAAAATGGAAATCTCTGTTTTTGTCAAGTTCACTTAAATCAGTATCAGTGAAAATTGGGGGGGGGGGGTTAAATTGAGAGGGGGGCTAATTAAATTTTTCCTTCTGAAAAGAGAGGGCTAATAAGAGAGGGGGGTTAATTGAGAGGGGAGTTTAAAAGAAAATTTACGGTATCTGTAAATAAGTCAGTCTCTCTGATTATATTTACAAAGTCTCCATGTATACAAAATAATTCAGTTCTGCATATCATAATCAAAGCATCAAACTCGTAAACATTTCTTAATGAAGATTCTAGCTTTTCCCTATACCAAGGAGCGGTGCCACGAAATTAAAAGTGGGGGGGGGGCTCGAGTTAATAGCTTTATTAGACTAAAAAATCAACTTTTAAAAAACGCACTAAAATGCTTCACAATATTTTATGCCTATGATTTTATGGGGCAATCGTTATGCTAACGGTACATTGAAAGGGTCGGCGATAAATTGTCGGAGGCCCTAGGCATGTCTGAAAGAAAATTTTTGCGACCGCGCTTAAAATACAAATATTTCTTGCAGTCATTGTCCTGCAATCGCATAAATCATTTTGCTATTTTCAAGGCATGCTTTTAGTACGTTTGATTAATTCCAGTCTTAAAATGAAAATCATTACTTTATAAGGCCCCATACACCTTGGCTTATTCCTTGAAATTAAGCTATTAAAGGATTAATCACACTTTCAATTTTTCTATTTCTTTTCATTTATTCTTTTGATTTTATTCAAAGCACTTTTTGCAAAAATAGGGGCACCAGCCTTCAGCTCCCATCTGGCGCCCCCATGCATCGACCCCCATTACAAAACATTCGGCAAACAACTTCGGCGGGCAGCTTTCGGATTTGAAAATGGCTTTTTCCTAGCGCATGACTAATTTTTTCCTTTTTATTCTTCATTTAGAACATTTCAATATACGTTATGTAATACTGTACTCAATTTACTTGTAATACTGTACTCAATTTACTACACAGAAATACAAGGACGATAACATAGGAAGCAAAGGGCAAAACTATAAAGCGTACATACAGGAACTAATACTAATGAATGAAAAACTGATGGTGGGGATAAAATTTCCTCTCTCGAATTTGAACAGCTTTACAGAACTTGGCGGTACAGAACTTGAAAATGGCTTTGAAAAAAGCAGACATTTTATAACATATTGGCTAAAAGCTTTTTTGTCTGACACTCCTCAGAACATAAAACGTCAGAATAAGGGTGCGTGAGAATAAGGGTTTTCATCGTATTCTATCATCGTATAAAAGTTTGCTTTTTCAAAGCCATTCTCTCGAATTTATGTGGATTTGGCAGGGCCGGCGAGAGACAGCTCGGGCCCAGGGGTGATCCACAAAGCGGGACCCCGTAAAGAAACTATCCATGGCCACACCCTTAAGTCTCCCGGAGAACAATGGAAACGCCCTTTTTAGGCACACTTGATAAAAAAAATTTAAGATTTTTATGGATTGAAACAGTATGCATGAATCAAGGATATGTGGACATTTCTCTGCGATAAACCTGCAGGCGTTGATGCCGTGTTTGTAGCTAAAATAGTAGCTTTTCTGCATTGTAAATAGATCTTGTTACTTTATTACGGGTCCCATCGGAGCACGGGCCCCGGACCTTCTGTCCCTCCAACCCCCCCCCCCTCGATGTCCCTGGGCTCTGGTACCTAACGTAAGAGTCTTAAAATACTAAGAGGCATTAGATAAAATAATTCGTCCTGTAAGGAATAATAAAAAATTGATTCCAACTGCATCTACTCAAATGAAACGATCAACTAATTAGAAATAACACGAGCTATTAAAGAAAAAAGCATGAGTGGTTAAGTCTATAGGCAAAATTGAATATTTTAGACGAAAAATCCAATAGCGGCGTCACAGTGAGACTCGGCGGGATCAATTTCTTTAAAATTCGATGAGAAAATTTTGGGGGAGGGGTAATATTTTTGTAATACAAGGAATTTTTTTGCCATCCAGCGGTGCATAATCGCCAAATTTCCAGACTTGTTGGCAAAAAAGGATGGCTCATATTCTGGGCAAATGGGATCTGAGCACCCCTCTTGAACATTTTTACTCTGTAATTGAAATGCCAGAGAACGGAGCCCATAAAACAATACGAATAATAGTGCATTCATCTGAGTTTAAACAATAAAGATGTAGGAAAGCGGTCTGATACCTTCATAACAGTGCCCCTGGTTTCCTAGATGCCACAAGGAGTGTCAGCTAAAAATCATATTGGAAAAATACTGTATGTCCTCTATATGCTGTTTCTAGGGGTGTATAATTTCAAGCTTTCTAATGGCTATTCTTTAAGCCTACTGTAATATTTTGTTGTTTAAAAACTATCTGTGTATTACTATTTGGCTGAAAGCAGTCTGGCTTATGAAATCCATTGTGTAATTGCCAACAGACACTCCCTTTTTTGTCAGCAAATCTAGGCATTGGCACCTGAAGTAAACTTTATACCACTTTCAGCCTAAAAAAACTTTCTTAACAATGGCAGCACTAGCCTGACTTCTTATCTAAAAAGCTTAATATAATGCTTGCAAAGTGTATAAGCTCTTGCTTGTCTTCTTGAAAAATTTTTAGGGTCCACTGGGGCAGAAGTTGTGAGAAGAAAATGCTATTCAAATCATTCAAATGGATTCAAAACAAATTGTTTACATAAGGTGTCCATAGGGGCTGCACTTGCAATCAGGTATAAATTATGGTAATTAAGGCTCCATTCAGGCAATTCTGCATTGATGTAGAAGCAATTTTCAGGCAAGATCAATAATAAGCCCTCATAAAAGTTTTGCATCTGTTACACCCATGTTTGTTTAAAAAGGAAAATTCAAATAATAGAGAAATTTAAGTGCTACATTCCTCATTGGGATATGTTGCTTAAACATATCAAACATGTTTCCTTAATGGAAATATTAACAGGAAAGTTACATGGAATATCGATAGATAAAATAAAAATTGGCTTTACGTAATGAAAACTTGAAACTCATGTTCAGGGGGGGGGGCACACTATGAGTTAATTCTCAGTTTCTTCTGAGGGGGAGGAGGAGGGGTAGGGGGGGGGGTTGGGGTGGTGACAAAATATTTCCCACAATTCAATGTAAGAAATACAAATTGGGATATTTCCAGACAAATTAGGTGCACTATGCTTTTATGGGTTGGCATTATCTAAAATTTTGACATTTCTTGATTATAGTTTCTTTTGGGCGGAAAGAGGCCAGTATGCATTCTGGAACTTTGCTTGCCACAGATTCTAGCTAAAATTTATCCAGAAAATATGGCGTGACAATAGAACTGATGCTCAAATTTTCATATTTATCGACACATTAACTTGGCGTAACTGCAGATCAAACTCGTCAAAATACAAATGGCAAGTTTTTATCAAGTATCGTTCTCGACCCAGAACTGGGGCAAATTAGATCCCAATGCAGACTGGAAAGAGGGAAACGCCCCATTGTGGTCTGAAATTAGTTTTCAAGGGGTGGAGGGTTAAGCAATGAGTTGCTGACTTCAACTTAAAGAAAGTCTCTAGCTACACAATAACACCGTCCTCTCATAACAAACCCAAAACTGTGTATGGAAAATATCTCGAACTCATCTCTCTAAACCGAGTTTCCAATTGAGAAAACTGAAATTTTCAAAAATTTGAGAGAAAAATTTGTCCGCCACAAACTATTAAGTAATATTTTAAATCCTTTACAATATAAAAAACGGCAGGGTAGCTGTAAATAAAGGGCTGGTTCTCACCTCTGGTGCAAGGGGTGGTAGTTCTACAATGCTCGTCTGGAAGTTTATGCGCCGCTGTATCCATGTCCATCCGCCGAAAAGACGGTAGCTTGGGGTGATACAAGGATTCCTTTACACCAGCAAGTTGGTAATACCTTAATCCGTAATCCAATGCCATCTTTGAAGCAATTTCTATCTCAACTCTTGGTAACAACCACGCGTGAAATTTTTCTGCATCAAAATTCAGTTACCATAACTACCATTGACCGGGTCTCGTTTTGAATATCACGTGGACTCGGAAACTCATAAACTTTAACGCGCGAAATTTCAAACGTCGATCACGAGTAAAACCCACGGAAACAATGATTCATTTTTCACCCCACCAGGCTCTTTAACAAAGCTGAAGAGGTTTATCATTTCAAGCTGCTCGCACCATCACTTTAAACACCACTGTTCTTCTAAATCATCTTAAACAGAAACAGAACATGCATATTTTCTCACACAAAAGCTTAGCACAACTATTATTTACACACCAGACCTTGTCATTGGCTTTGTAGCTGATTGCTTATTATAGTAACATTAAGAATTTAAGAACGCAGATGGTTTTTAAATAAATAGCCTGAGATCAGAAGCGGCGCCACGGGGTCGACTGGGGTGGATATGTCCACCCCACTTTTTTATGATTGATTTTCTTCTAATTTTTCAAAAACTGGATTAAAAACATTAGGGGGAGGGTGATGCAAGTTTCCTTCTTAGAGATCGCAACCTTTATAATGTTGATGGTCAGTTACGATTCTTTTCAGATCGTAGCTGACATAGAGTATGTGTGTTGGATCATCAGTTCCGTAAATGGTGAGAAACTAAAATGAAGAGGATCTATAAAACACAGCTTTATCGTGCTAAACAGTTAATTTTTTTAAAGTCTGGTCTTATCCTTCCTTCCTTGATAATGGTTTTTGACAATGGCAATAATTAACTTTAAAACTTGTACCCAAAACTTTTTAAGCTGTAAGGTTTTTCACCGGTTTCTTGCACTGACCCCTTTATCAGCTCCTCCCCTTCAATGTCCACCCCACTATTTTGGCACTGGCACCGCCCTGCCTGAGATGAGAGCACATGACACAACTTCAGAATCATATTGGTTACTAGGTAGGGAAATGTATTGAGAATTGGTTCAGAGGATTCAGTCAGTTTATAATAAAAAAGGTTTGCAACGAGTGGTATTTTATGTAGGAATTGCAATTAATTGCAAAGCAAAAGGTTTCAATCATTGAAATATATCATTGAAAAGGCGAAATTTTGAAAAATTAGCAAAAATGCAGCTGGAATAATCAAAAGCTATATGAATTTTCAAGTTGCCTAAGAAAGCATGTACATTGATAACTAAAATTAATCATCATATAGACTTCTTTGAGTGTTCGGAAGTAAAAGTCAGTTAAGGTGCGAGGATGGCTCAGCTGTTAGAGGCACTGACTACAGACCCAAGAGTCCATGGTTCAAGTCCCTGGCATGACCAAACTTTTACCCAGAGTGAGGAGAGTCGCCAGCTCTCTGTAATTCCAGGCATAGGAATCACGAGGTGTGGTCACATTGAGAGGAAGAACCAGACAAAGGACCAGGACACTGCTGGATAAGCATAAGCTTTTCAGTGTCCTAAAACTACCTTCGAATGCTAGGTAAAAACAAATACAAAAATACAAAATAAGGTCTTAATGTATATATTTAAATATAAATCTACATTAAAAGAGTCATTTGTTTTTATGCTTATAATATAAAAGTGAAAATTTATTTTAATTTCCAAGCATTTTATGAGCATTTTGTGATTTTTTTTGCAAAACCAAGCCAAATGCAATGCCATATACTTTTGATTAAAGTAAGTTTCCTTCATTTGGGGAATCATCAGGTTTAATCTTTGCTGCTATCATTTGATATGCAAAAAAAGAGTTGTAGGATAATCCAAAAATACAACTTGCCAAGAAATGTTTAGACCTCAAAATTCTTTCCCCAAGATAATCTGAAAATTTGCCATTAAAAATTTGAAGAATTACAACCCCCTAATGTAACCCAGTAATATAATAAGGGTATACAATAAGTTTGAAATAGGAAAAGAATTCTGAAAACTCAAAATTTATAATCAATGTCAAAACTAAACTCACAATTATGAACATCTTTCATGCTTGCATAAAAATAAAGTTTTTGTTAACAGATGGTTCTGAAAGCATAACCTGAATTGAAACTCAACACTCTTTAGTCCTTCATGAAAACTGTTGGTGTTCTCTTCTTAATAGAACCAGTTGCTTTATGTGGAATTTTCATAACTTTCGCCCATGCTCCAGCTTCCATCCACTTTTGGCATATGCCACAAGCTGAATTTTACTTCCATGAAATTTTCAAGATAGCAAAGCGTTATTGGTTGGTAAATTTATGCTTGTATGACATCCATTGCCTGAAGGTGGTGTCCTATTAGAAGTATGGACTGATGAACTGCACCATCATAGTGATATTATTTGATCCAAAGCATCTTCAACATCTTGGTCAGATATTACTTTCTTAGCCTGAAAATGAAAGAAGAGAATATTGTCTAATGAAAAAAAGGACAAAAAGAATATATGTTTCCAAGACATGTATTGTTTGGAACCACTTAACTTTAGCCAGCTGCAGAGTTCTGGAACCCTGTCATAATTTCCTGATATAGATAACAACCATTCACCATTTAGTTTTGAGAAATTGCAACCAGTCTTATCAGCAAAATTGACTTTATACTTCAGCCTTTGCTGTTTTCTAAATATGGTATTAAGAAAGAGAGGAACCCTGCCATAGCCATGGTACCCTTTTGTAACATATTGTATTTCTCTAAAGAAAGGAACCCTGTCGTAGTCATGGCAGCCTTTTGTATCATGTTTTTCAAGAAAGAACCATGTCAAGGCAATGACATTTGATTGTTCTCAATTTTTTTTATACAAACAATTCAGAGCACTTTGAACCCTCTTTGAACCCATTTCATGAGCACCCTGGAACCATACCAACCGCTGAGCATTGAAGGCTACCACTGCACAATGACGAGGGCATACTTTCAGCAATCAAAAATGTTGAGAGACAAACACCTGCAGTTCAATACAATTCAGAATCGCAAAAAATACAACGTCTAAGGATCTTAACGCATAAGAAAACTTTCCAAGAAGCTTCATGAACTGTTGGTTCATTTTCATTACCTGGCCTTGCAAACCCAGGGAAGAAGGATCTCATGTACTTGGCTCATGAGACAGATTCCTTTTGAATAGCCTAATTTGAAAGGCAATAGAGGCTTTAGGAGGTTTTATATAAAGCAGCAGATAATTTTTGCCAGGAAATAAAGGGATGTCAAAAATATTGTCATTTGGAGTTTATAGAACACAGAAACGGGACATTTTTAAGAATAAAAGAAAATTAATTAATATTTCTTAATTTGTACTTTAACTGCTTTTAAAAAGCTAAATTTGTTCATCAATTTTGCTTGCTGGATATTTGTAAATTGCTTATCTGGTCTATTAACAAATCCTTTGGGTACATATAAAGCACGGAATCTAAATCAAATCATGCAATACAGAGGAGGCTTATCCTCTGCTGTAACCAGATTATACAAATGAGTTTTTATCGTCTGAAGGGCAGGAAATAGAACTTAATCTTTTAGAGTTCATAACTGATAATGTCTGGTTTAGGTCACAGGCATCTTTAACAACCTTCCTTATTAGTAAATCCTACAATTATGAATCAAAAGGAAAGCAAATGTTGCCGAGTTCTTTGCAAAAATTAAGGGCACTGCTGACAAAATATGAGGCCATGTCCTTATAGAAACCCTGTTAAAATTTGGTCTAGTTTTATCATTAACTTTTGTTAACAATAAAATTTGCTCATGGTAGAACAGAAAACAAAATAAAAATTTTTAGTACATACTAGAAAAGTGGTGGTGGTAGCATCCTGCTTCACATTGCTGCCACTATCTTTAGGTGATGTTACCATCTCTGTTTGTAATGTAGCAAAATGGTTATCTATGCTGGCTATTTGTTCCTTCATCTTCTCTCCCTTTATCTGTAAAGATCGTTAAGAGAAATTCTTTGAGCATTTTAACTAAGAGATTGTGTACGATTAACCAATAAACAATATCAGTTTTAAAGTAGTGCCTATGAAGGAAATTTTCCACATAGTTTTTTTAAAAGAAACTGAATCTTCTACAGGTTGTTGCAATATAAACAAAAATTAACTCGAAAAATTTGAACAGAAAAGTTTGTTTTGGGGCTTTCAATAACAATGGGTGCGAGTGACAAAGCATAAGAATCAGTGACGTCACAAGGTTTGCAGTTGGCTCAATCTTCACAAAAACACACCATACCATTTAGTCAGGGCTGTTAATCAAACAATTGTCAAAATTTTAATACCAGTATAAAATTTTGCAAAAAAGGACATTTTTTTACGATACAAAAGATAGAACTTAACTAAAAATGGCCCCTTTTTCGGTTTTAAGACTTGGGTACTTTGCTCCAGACCTGTATAGACAGGGTTATTGCATCTCAGTCATACTGAAGTACTACAGCATGACACTTTGCAAAAATGAACGGTTTGATATGCTAAAAAAGACCCCGTCTGAAAATCTCCCTTGAGCTCTTTTTAAACTAGGGTACTTTACCACATGACTCCACTAATGATGTTATTTTTATATCTCTGCTGAAAGTAGGTAAAGTAACAGGAAACTTTGCAATAGGTGGCAATCTGATACGCAGAAAGATAGGATATAAACACCATCTGAAAATTGCCCCCTTGTTCTATGATTAGGCTGGGGTGCACTGTCCCAGACCTTAATAGATGCAATTGTCGAATTTCAGTTGTACGGCAGTATGAAACTTTACAGAAAAGGACAGTTTGATGCGCTAAAAAAGACTGAATATGGACCCTGACTTAAATTGTCCCCTTTGGCTATTTTAACTGTCGTTCCAAGCAACCCCCATACTGCTTAGTGTACTAAACGCCAACTGCTTCTTCGTTTGCAAACTTTGTGACGTCACAGATAACACACCTCACAGATAAAAAAATCACCTCAATATATATAATTGAAATCAGCAAATTTACACTAGACAAGCTTTTCTATGCTGCCCATATTAGGTTTTTTGACATGATGAAAGGGCAGCACTTTTTTCAGCTATATGTCAAAATGCATAAAAGTTTAATAAATCTAGCTTTGATGCTTCAGAACAATAGTTGTCTTGCAGAATGGTTGCAGTTAGAAACTATTTGCATTTATGCAGTAAAGAAGAAAGAAGGTAAAGATGAATTGGTTAGTTTGCTTTGATATTTATTAGCAGTCATACAACACCAAGAAACAGCTTAAAGAAAGGCAAGATTCACTGCCACGAACTGTAGAGTAACATATCATATGGAATGGATATGACCATCCTATTTTTATTTGTTCATTAGCTTTATAGAGAAGGTTAATTTTGAAATCTTTCAGACAGGCTGCTAGCAAAATAGCAGCAATAAATCAAGCTTGCAAGGCCACTAGTATCAAGGATTTATTTGTGATGATGCAATAGATGTGAATGCTTCAACGTTGCTTTTACATAACACCAAATTATGCATTGTGATGCAACACATTATGACGATTCTTTACTTTTTCTGCCCTCTTCATGTAGGTTCCTTATAAACCAATGTGGAAACCACGTAGCTTATGTCGAAGATATCTGGCATGATCTAATGATTTCCCATTGTATTCCTATTGTATATTGGCATATATCCCGCACGAGCTTTACATTGATGCCATGCTTGCTTATAAAGTGAATCCGTATAAAAAAGCATGTGATAACACATTCAGAGGATAGTGATCAAAACTAAAATAAACAAGGTATTGACGGAGACAATAGAGCAAATTAAATACAAATAAAGACTTAAAAATATGGTTCTTTGGAAGAATGACTAATTGATATATAACTTCATTAAGTGTGTATTTTATTACAGTCCAGTCTGCAGAGCATGGCAGTTCTCAATAAGATCTTGTGTGTGCAAGATAAAATGTGTGCATGTGTGCAATAGTGCAACAAAGTGTGTATTGTGTGCACACTATTCAGTTTGTGTGAAATGTGATTATAATTAAGCATGTGGTCATTCATGAATTATGACTATTCTGGACCCCATCCCCTTTAATTTAGGCAAACTTTCAACAAGGTAGCAACGGTGGTGTGGGGTTTAAATATGGGATTTTAGTCAGCCAATGTTAACACAATTTGGTCACCATGAGCCTTATATCCCTTTCATAATAGATTCTTGTTAACTGCAAAGAATTTAGTAAAAGTAGTATCATGCAAGGAATTTATTGTTTCAAATTCAAGGCTTGAAAACTTAAGCACATATCTCCAGTTTCAAGCAAGTTTAAATAAACAAGATCACAGTCTCAAATCTCTTCACTGGCCTCTCATGAAAATCTAGCTTTTTGCAGACAATAACCTAGAGAGTATAGGCAGAACCAGAATATTGTTAGTGATGCCTGAGCATAAATCTAGTTATTTAGATTCCTGTAAAGCCTTTTATTTGATTGAGACCTTTCTGTGCTTCTCTTTTTACAAATGGGCAACTGCTCTCTTAACCAGCCCTTGCTTAGCAAAGTGAGAAAACATTCAGGCTGAAGTATTCAGAGAACTGGGATGAGCATCAATGGTCTTAGCATTCGCATGGGTCATGATGTCAACACATCAAATCAAAATATTGAGACACAAAACGAATCCAGGGCCATTGTTACGCAATGTAACAGGTGAGGTTCTTAAAAATCTTCCTGGGGACTACCCCCAGACCTCTCTTTCTCCTTCCAGATGTTCCTCAGATATTTCTTGGTTCCAATCCAAAAATCAGAATCCATTAGCATTTAAATTTTTTTGCGAACATGTTGTATAACAGAAGATATGGAACCAAGGTTTTCCAACGTTTAAGCGAGAGTGGCACTAGAAATGTTTTCTCTTCGCAGCAAAATATGTGTGCAGCCCTACGTTTTTGTGAGCATTAGACAAGCCTCTGAAAACATCTTCAGTTCAGTTTCAGTTTCAGTTTCAGTTTCAGTTTTCATCATTCATCAATCAATCCTAAATACAATTTTACATCATACATTACACCTAAATACATACAAAAATACAGCACTTCACAAAAATAAATTAAAATTAAAGATAACAGAAAAAAACTTTACATGATTGTGTTTAAGATTGATTGATTTAGGAGGAGCTCTTCAAGTAGGTTAACTAATCAAGAGAGAGTGAGCCACCGCCAACACCTCCCTCCCCCCCCCTTTGTAGAAATAATAAAACTACAACATATTTTATCTGAATCAAGACAAAATGTTTGCCAGGTATTTCTGAAAAGACCAAATGAATAGCAACAATTTAGAGAGAATTTTAATCGAGAAACAAGGTTGAGTTCATGAAGTGAGTTTTCAGTGTGAGTCAAGGAAATGAATTCTGAATTTGGACCGAAAAACTGCAACGGAGCTAGCAACACGAATGAAAAGTGGAAGGGTGTTCTGAAGTTTGGAGCCAAAATATTCAATTGTTTGAGGACCATAAAGGGTAGTGTTCTTAATCGATTTGAAGAGATCACCTCTGGTTGCCTGACGAGTTCCAATCTTATGGATAGTTGAGTTTGTCTGGAAATAATCGTGAAAGCAGGAAGGAGATAACCTATTTATTGCCTTGTAAACAGAAGTAAGAATATTTTAATGCAAAGTATCCTCAAGTTTAAGAATTTTTAATGACTGAAAAATTGGTGCGGATGGAGCTGTAAATGGTTTGAATTTGATACAGCGAAGAAGTCTTTTTTGCAGGCGGAATAGAGGATTTAGGTAAGATTCGAAAGTAAGTCCCCATGCTGCGATGCCATAATTGAGGAAAGAAAAAAACAGGGAGTTATAGAAACAGATAAGCATAGGGAGTGGACAGTAATGCCGTACTTTAAAGAAAATGCCAGAAGTTCTAGATAGCTTTTTACAAAGCTCAGCTGTGTTGTGCTTCCACAAAAGATTCTTATCCATTAGTGCTACTCAGAACTTCACATATTTTATTATTTAGATATCATGCTTACCAATTTTAAGCCTGACGTCCCCTGTTAGTTTCTTTTGGGGGGGATCAAAACAGTACAAAGTTTGTTCGAGTCAGGCCACAATTTTACTTTCCTTAGTTCTTTATCAACTTTTCTAGTCAGTAATGCTAGATCATCAGATTCACAATATATATTAGTGTCATCAGCAAAGAGAAAAAAGAGAAGCATTTCGATGAATTTGGTAAATCATTGATGTAGATAAGAAACAGAAGTGGACCAAGAACTTATCCTTGGGGAACACCACAGGATATGTCACATAGAAAAGAGGAATGACCAATTACCGAAACAAACTGCTTTCGGCTACTGATATATTAATTAAATCAATTTAGTGCAGTCCCTCAGATACCATAATGTTCCATTTTCTTTAGGAGTATGTCATGATTGACTGAATCAAATGCCTTTTGGAGATCGATGAAAATTCCACAACCAAACCTGCTCTTGTCAAGAGATGACTTAATAGTTTCAGTCAGATTAATAAGTGCATGGTGAATGAAGTGACCAGTGCAAAAGCCAAATTGCATGGAAAAAAGTACCTCACAGATTTCAAGGAACTTGTAGAGATGTTGGTGCATTATTTTTTCAAGGAGTTTTTTTAAGATAGAGAGGAGAGAGATTGGTCTGTTATTTGATTTTAGTGTGGCAAGCCCTTTCTTGAAGATTGGTATCACCTTGCAGGCCTTCTTGGGAATAAATTAGCAGAAGTGTGGCATTTCGCACCCCTATACTGTTTTAGATGTGTGATGGAGTGCTCGTGTTGTTTTGTCTTATTTCTACAAATGTTTAATTACATAGTATATGGAGCCTCCAAAAAACCCCATTCTTAAGTCATTTCTTCAGTTTTCACACAACTTTAGCGATAAAATCTCTGGTGGCAAAACGGTAAAGGAAGGGAAAGGATATTGCCAGAGATCTTTACTAAATTTGATGCTGAAAGTATTTTAGATGCAGTTACTGGAAATCCCTCTTGCCACCAACCATGGTGGCAGTCTTCATGAAACCCTCGAAAAAAGTTCAAATTTTGACCCCAACTTTCAATCATGTCTCATCAAAAGGTATATGAAAACAGTTTTGAAAACAGTTTTGAAAAAAGTACGATTTGAAAACGGTGCAATTTGAAAATGGCAGGATATGAAAACGGCACAAAACGTTTCAGTGCAAACGCTTGAAACAGAACAATTCTATTGTAAATTTCTCTCCTTTGAATTAAAAGTGCTATCTTTCTGTCTCCAAGTGTAATAATAATATAATAATGATAATACCTTTTTACTGTTAGTTTGACAATAGTGTGAACACAATTAAACACTAACATGAAGCAATTTAAGAGATTGCATTATGGAAGTTATTGACTGCAAGCGTTACAGGCACATTGATTTTCGAAATAACAATCTTCTATAAGAACTTTCAATTGACTTGCATTTTTTGGATGATTTTTTTTCGTTTGCATGAGAATTCCAAATCTTTGGACCCAAAAACCCATCTTTTTTCACTTCTTCTGAAAATTTCATGCCTTTGTCACAACCTGCCGTTTTCCAACTGTTTCCATTTTCATATGAAAACGATACAACATTGAATAATTTGTGGAAGAACGGGACATCCTTGTCAGACAAATATGCCATATTGCTCAAGCCCTTCTAGGGAGGATTGTTTAGCATTGCGTCACTCCGTTTATTTTTAAAACAGCTGGTGGTAGCAACTGGTACTGAAAACAGTGGCGTAAAAGAATAGCGTACAGAAAGCGAGCTTTCCAGCAAGGGGTCATTGGCAAAGGCTTTCAAAAAACAGCAGCTCCTTAGAATGATGGATGCCTGGTGATCTGATATTTCGCACACAACTTGCTTCAAATTTTTGTTACAAATTGCTTATTGTTGTGGACTTAAATAGTATAGTCTTAAAATCCCCAATTCAGGAATATGGTGAGCTCCTTTGTGACCCCTTTGCATTTCTTGCTGAAGACACCAAATTTATGAGTATAGTTCAGAAGAAATACGGCACAAATCTTTTGTTTGAAAATTCAACTTAATTTACCAATTGAAAAAGGTATTTTAGAAACATGTGCATGCTAACACAGGTCTATGATAAAAAATTTGTTCTGTCCTGACTACTACTAGCCCTGATGCTACTGTCATTTGGTCCGTGTTTGATTGCATTCAAGTGTCGTCACAAAAGCTCTTCAAAATGATTAAGTTGACCCAGTATAGTGGACAAGACTGGTAAAACACATCAAAATAAAAAACACAAAAAAATTTCTTGTTTAGTTTGCAGCGCATTGGTTAAAAAATGAACAATTGATTACAAAAATAGGTGTGCAATCAAACGCATTCCTCAGAGTGGGGAGGCGTGTACCAGCGCGTGCGAGTGCCATCACACACCTTTTCCAGGAAGGCCTGCCTTGGCAATTTTTAAGTTGTTGGGGAATATCACTGACACAAAGGAATCATTAAAGAGGAGAGTAAGATCAGTAGAGATGAGTGTATCAAGAATCTTTAGAAGCTTGACAGGAAAACTGTTTGGTCCACTTGATTTACTAAGCTTTAATGATTATATAAGAGAAGAAACTTCATTAGATGTACAAGGGGAGATAAAGAAGGAATCTAAATTGGGATTGAACAAGTAATCCGGAGGAGATTTTGGAGTTCTTTTTGGAGTTCTTGGGATTTTTCTACAATACCATTAGCAACATTAATAAAGTAGTTATTGAATTCATTTGCCATTTTGACTGGGTCATACATAAACCTTGGTGCCTTCTGCATCTTTTAAACATGGAATTGTTTCAGCATTTCCAGGTTTTATGCTTATTATGCTCTTTATTCCTTTCCATAGCATTTTCATGTTGCTTTTATGTTCATCAAAATACTGATGATAATAAATTTTCTTGCTTGGATTACAGTGATAATGATATATTTCTTACTGTTAATACATACTTTTAGAACCTTCTTTTTCTTTTTCTTGTTTGAATCCGGGGGATTTTGCATAGTTTTTCTTGTTATTTCTAGAGATTCTTTACTTTGCTTGCTCTTTTTGCGTCCCATTATTTTAAACTTTAATCCTGTTGTGTAACTGCGGTGGAAACTACCTCATTCTCATTTTTGCTTCCACGGCGTCTTGACATGTCCCAGGGGGTTTACGCTGGATAAAAATGACGGGGCTGTCAAAATGACGGGATGGCAAATGCAGGCGTGTTTTGTGTAGGGGAGCGAGGTACGGAGAGTAAGTGGAAACAAAGTTGTAAAATGTCTTCAGAAATTAAGCAACTTTTTTCCTCTTAATTTCTAAACAGCTAGAAAATTTTTAAATGTTATGTATTCCATCAAGATTTCATTTCTAAAACGCAAGACATGCAAGATTGTTCTCCCTCTCTTTCCGCAAAGAACTTTGCTGAGAGGAATCTATCCTTGTCTGTGCAGCATTTTTCAAAGTCTCTATGTGTTGATGTGAAGCCAGCAGTAACTGCAACTTTTAGAAATTAATAAAAAGCGAGATCGGCTAGATGAACTCGCTTTCTGGCCACTTCACATCTTTAGGCATTCGAGAGAAGATTTGCACACTGCTTGGAGTGAAAACATCAAGCTCCTCGAATGTCTTCTCCAGAACAGAAAATGTTTACGCTGCATATTTGTACAGGGGCATCAGGGTCTCATAATAAAAGCCCTTAACAATTTTCCTTCCGTCAGAGTTATCTAGACTCAAATTGTCATGACGATCCAATGAAAACGACGAAAAAGCCATTTAAGAAAATTGGAGAGAAACTATACGGCTGGCAAACAGTTGGTATTCTCTTGCTCCAGGGGTGGTATTGCCACCCCATGCCACCACCTGGCTACGGGCCTGGGGGATGTGCCGCCTGCCAGAAAAAATTTATGACCCCTTCAAAATTTATGAAATTTTGAAGATATGATACCTGTCTTGGAATAATATTCTGAAAACATGATACCTGGATACGCGATATCTCCAATTCACATACCTGTGCTGGAAAAACGGATTGAAGGTATAATCCTGTACCAGATTTGTATTCCACCACCATACAAATCCTTAGCTAGCCCTACTATGAGTTCTGTACTCAATTCTCATGCCTTCCACGCTTCACGCAGTTTGTTGGTAACACCTCTCCCCTCCTGGCACTGTCATTGCAGATGTTTTGGCCCCTTTTGAAGTTGAGGTCCATTACACTGCTAAAGTCTATCATCGTCTCTTCCATCCTTTTTTAGAACGAGGAAATTTAGAATACACAAAAAACTACTACAGTAAAAAATTAATTGAAACTGTTTGGGTGAGAGTCACAGAGACTCGACTTACGAGTTGATTTTCACACCGCCACCCTAATTCACACTGGAAGTGATACCCGATAAAAAATATCATACAGACAAAATAAATTATAACAATACCCAGGGCAATAAATGGCAAGTTCATTGTCTTAACCGATCGGTACTTTATTATATAGTATTTTGCCGGCAGTATAGCTCCAAGATCGGCCTGACAACGTCATCGGAAAAAAAATGTGCGGAACATAAGATAAAAGATTATGGTGGCAAGGTCCAGACAAGAATGCAATTTCCTAACATTGTAAATATTGATGCAACTCAACTACCTGATGATAAATTTATAAATACTCAAAACTTTTTAATTGATAATTTAAGGTCTGTCGAAATTTAGTTGACACTTTGAGGTGACTTAAGATAGACCTAAGGATAATTAAGAATAGATCATTTGGGAAAGGAAACTTCTTTTCATATAGAATAACTTACTCTTTATGGGTGTCGATACTTTAAAAAAGTAAAGTCTAAAAGCTGGCAAAAACGGTCAAGATTTCGAGATTTTTTTTAAAACAAAAGAAGATTAAGGGTTCGATAAAAATAAAATGTCAGTGTCAAAATTTGTAAAAGAAATTATGTCTATAGGCCTGCAAAAATGATCAAGTCATGAAGTTGAAATTTTGCATCAGAATCAGGCAAAAATTACTCAGTACAACATAAAAGCAAACTAAATTGGCAGAAAACGGGTGTTCATACAAAGATTTGGTGACGATCTATGACACTCGTCTTTCTTAAAAAAATATGCCTATATAATTGCAAAAATGTTTAAGTTTTGAAAATTATTTTGCATCAAAATCAGATAAAATTGGTTCAATACAACGAGAAAGTGTTTTCAATAAATATAGATTGGTAGATAGCTGCTGTTTTTACGAAGTTGAATTTTTATGACAGTCAATTTTTCGTTGATGGTTATGCAAATATAGTGAAGATTTGAAGGTTACTTTTTCAGAACAAAATAAAGTAGATGTGATTCAAAATGATCAATCAATATAGATTAGCAAAGACTGCTGATTATGCAAATTTTTGGTGACCTTTTATGATCGTCGACTTTTCGTAAAAAAAAACAAGATCTATAGGCTTGCAAAATTGCCAAATTTGAAGGCGAACCTATCACACCAAAATCAGACAGAGTCGAGTCAACATGACCAGAAACTTTTAGATATTAATAATGATTGGTAGGAGGTGGACTCGATACAGGAGTCTCGAAACAGGGTTTTACACCTTAAACCAAGCAAGATGGATTCGAAGGAATCAACCGTTTCACAGGATTTGCATTTTCTTTCAGGACGATTTAATTTTAGAAAACTTTTCGACAGGCTCAGAAAGTTTTCTGAAATGTTTTTTTGAGATCTGGTTTGGAAATGATTTCTCCAAGTTCTGGTTTATTGGCAAATTAAAACAAATGTCTAGATGCTAAATTAATTGTCTATTATTTTTACACCTTAAACTTTAAAGATAAACTGATAGCTATAAACAAATTCAATCCAGCTATTTTTTCCATTCCTGCCTAAGAAATTGTCTGGGTATTATCGAATGGCTCAAGGTTTCACAGGAAGCAGAAGAAAGAATGTGGGACTGACAGGAATATGGTCTTCTATTCAGCTTGGTAACCCGGTCCACTTAGTCCAAAAAATACCTTTATGTGACAATTCAGTTACTTTTGCTAAATACTGGCTGAGATATTGCCAGAGAAATGCCTAAAGTTTACTTGGAGCTTTGACAGGTTAAAATGTTTCTTTATAGATATGTAAAACTCTTTAATTATGGTGTTTCAGATTGCATTGTCAAAATCTTCAAGTCACAAAAATATTTCACAACAAATCGCCATTAACACATTATCACTTAGCCAGTCATTTGTCATTATATTTGAGTGGGTAGAGCTTTTATAAAAACTAGAGTAGTGAATCAATGAATCATCTATAAATATTAGATCACTGATATTCAATACTATATTTTGCTATATGGATGATGCTGGAGAAGAATGATACTGCATCAATCTATAATGATATAATGTTTTGGGGACAAATCTAAGATTTTTGCGAGGAGTTCACTACAGCAGCATGAAAAGCGTTGCATTTAAACGAGGCATTCTTTTTCTACAGCTAAGTGCTTACATAAGCGAGTGTAGATCAGAAACCAGCATCGGCATTTCCTCAAAAATCTTTAGTGTCCACTTGAAAGGTAGATATTTCAATGCCAGATTTGATGAGCCGATCGATCAGTGATGTGTTCTTGAAGGCTCTTCCGGGTGTGAACACACCGCCCCTGTGATTAGGAAAGATAGGGTTAACCTGGCCTATTTCGAACTACAGACAACTTTGCTTGAACCAAAGTCGCTAAAGACAATGTTAAGAAAAAGTTCGTTGTATCCTTGCCCATAGCAATAGCTACACGTTATTTGAAGTATGCTTAATAAAATGCACTTTTGAGTTGGGTTGAGCAGCAGTGACCTGTTTGTCAACAACTTTACACGACATCTTCTTACTGCAAGCTAATTTGATCTTCACTAGAGACCAAAATGTTTGCTTGGAAATACAAAAACTCGTGCACCTCGAGTTGGAAGCCCCTGATCCTTAACAAAGGCTTCCGTATAAATATATAACAGTGTCTCAAGAAAGTATTAGAGACACAAGATATGTAAATTGGCACATCGTGTGAACACTATAGTACTGAAACAATGAAAATTGCATTCATTCTTATTGAACATTGGATGTAAAGATTATAAATAATTACTGAACTTACTTGTTTGGAAGATTTCCTTCCAAGATGGTTAAGGCAGCCTGAACCAAGAATATTGGTGTTGCAACATAGCCAGGTTCTGCAAGATTTAATAAATAATAAAGTCGAAGGTTGAAAGTTCAAGCTAGAATACAGAGTCACCTACATTTCATTTACATGTACCTTTTTCTAAAAAATTGAAACTTTGCGATCCCATGTTCAAACACAAAACGTTGTTGTTGCAGCAAGGGTGAAAGCTCAACAACAAGGGAACGCAGAAGAAGAATTTCCTTTATTCCAGGCAGTTCGTATATCAAAATATGTTATTCATAGAGAAACTAAATAATTGAACAAAATCAATAGTATCTAGGATTACTGAGTGAGGTATTACTGTTTTGAACATCAACGCAAGAATTGGGCATGTCGATGGACAACAGCGAGAGTTTACAATATTTTTATACAAGAGTGATAATATAAAACAGAAAAAGCAAAAACGTAAAACATGGCTCTAGTTACGGAACAAACAGAATGTGCAAATCTATCTTACAAATCTATCTTACAACCAAAAACAGACCATGCCTAAAGAGGTTGGGATTTTACGTTGACAATTAACAGTAATGTAAAAATTTTATAACAGAAGCTGAAATCAAACAAAGTCAAAGAGATGGAGCCAAGTGCACAACATTTTAGGAGGCTTTTTATAAGAAAATGTGTAATTTTTTCGTGGCTCACACTTATGTTGTCATGGGTCAGATATGGCTCGCAAACCTTGAATTTGATAACCTTGTCTTGAAATAAACGTTAAACAGTTTTATCGGTTGCATATCTTTATTTAGAAAAATAATTTATCTAAATTCGACAAAACTGACGCTAATTCTAAAGCGATCTAGTTGCCTGGTCGATCAGATTTTAAAACTCCTATCTTGCTTCACTCGTACTCAACCTTTTTGTATAGTAGGAATTTCAGGGACTACAGGGGAACGAGCTTCAGTATTTTAAGCGCAAATGAAGAACACAAAACACTCAAAACAAACCTGGACCATTAATTTTCAATCCAATTGCTTTGTCTGGCTTCCCAGTTCTAAAATCAAGATGAAATTAGATTTAGATACATTAAAGAAGTTATTCAAGAAATGAAAGTTACTAATTAGCAAATGCATTTCTTTTTATAAAGTAGGGTATAAAAAACAACCACTTGGGTTTCTTGGAAAAGCAAATTAGCAATGGTGGCCAACAAAAAGATACGCGTCTGAAAACATGGGATATTTCGATAAAGTGCAAATTATGAGCAGGAATCATTCGAAATATGATTGACCTTTAAAAAAAAAGAAAATTCATAGAAGAAAGGACCTTAAGAATCTACATACGGAAAACATATCTTATAATATTTGAATCTGAGTTTTAAAAATTTGTGGTCATGATAATTTTGATGCACTTATCTTATAACTGATGTAATGAAGGACCGACAGCAATTTGTTTACATATATTGTTTGATGTGAGATACCTTATAAATCAGGTAGATCTGGCTTAAATGTTTTTAGGAGGATGACAGTGTATCTACAATGTTTAGGTGTAATGATTAAGTGCCTTTTCTAGGGTGGGAGGGTTGCAATATTTTGAAATAAAGTTAAACGTACATATACCTATTCCTACTTTGTTACGATAACATAGAAACCTCCCCCTCAATGTGAGGCTAAGATGCCCTGAAATATGGGCGTAAGGTCTTCACTTTTTCCCATCAAATTGAAGATACTAACATTCTCATCAAATTTTTCATTTTGATTCCAAAACCAAAGGTACGCATCCAGACATTTTCATCAAACAGAGAGTACGAATGCAAACCATTATAGTCTCACTTTACATTGGATATGGTTGAATATTTTATAGATGCGAAAAGGGGGGAGGGGAGACGGATCTCAACAAATATAAAATAAAAAATCATTAAATATAAAGAATAGACTGATTATTTTCTTATAACCATATAGAAGGCTTTTTCGTAGTTTTTATTCAAATTTACAGTTCTGATGCTAAAGGCGTCTGAAAATCAAATCATACGGGTTACCATCCCAGCTGCTACACTGGGTACCACATACACAAAAATTCAAGCACAGAAGTGGTAGATAAGGACAGAGTATAGGAGGAGTTATTCATAAGACGATATTTTTTGTCACGGTAATATGATCAACAGTCTTAATGACAAGTGTAACAATCTGAATTCTATTTCTTACAAAAGACGGAGCACTAGCTGAAAACTACAAACAGGAAAGCACAGACAGCAAGCGATCATCTCAAGCTTATAACCACAAAAAGGTATCAAGCTTTTATTAATAAAACACTTCCAGTGACCATGTCTATGAACACACCGAGAAGCTATCATAGAAGTAAAATCAGTTCAGTAGGCGGCAATTTGTTTCGTTCTCTTTCCAAAGAAAATCATTACAACGGGCAAACAAAAATAACTTCATATTGTTGAAAAATGGCAGTGACAAGCAGGTGCTTGTAATACGACCCGTGCAGCCACGACCGCAAAAGTCAACCATTTGAATCATTTACCAGCAGACCCCTATATATCCCCGAGCGAGTAGTATGAAATATATATTAAACAATATTACCAAATTAGGAAGGCATACAAATTTGTGATGCCACCTCCATGTTTCATTACCAGAGAATTAAAGATCGTGCATCTGCACACGATGTGCCATTGCATTTGCATGTGATACAAAAACATCAAACCAGTCTGAAGAAATGTTGTCTGGTGATCACGTTATGGGTAAAAATAAATTATGTAGTGATGTAATTCCAACACGTGCAGCTTCGTTTCAGTGACACTGAGCAGCGTAAAATGATGGCTTCCATAATATCATATAAAGTGTTTTGCAAGATTGGAAATTAAATAAAATGCTTATGAGTGATATACATCTGGAATTCCTTTTTTACGCTTAAATCTTCGGCACTTGACATTGCAACGGAAAACACTTATTTGCAAAAAAATCGAAACAGAATTTTGTTCTCGTTTACGATTAACAACAACTGCGATGCAAGGAAGCTTAGTGGTTAAGGACGCAGATTACAAATCCAAGGGTCTGACGTTCTAGTCCCTGACATGGCCAAACTTTCACCCAGAGTAAGAAGAGTCGCGAGCTCTCTGTATTTTCAGGTTTAGGAATCACGAGGTGTGATCACATCTAAAGACTGCTAAAGTACCAAGAGACTGCTAAACCAGTCTAGGTTTCCAGTGTCCTAAAACCTACTTTTGAGGCTAGGTAAAAACAAATACAAAGAACTATGATGCATTATTTTGTTTGTGCAATAGAAACCACCCCAACCCAATGTTTCGAAATTCAAGAATGGTCTCTACTCACTTTTGACTTTCAGAGCTATAGCCACGACCATAGAAAACAAAGGTGAAGGACCTTTCGGCCAACTAAAAAAAAGAAAATAGGCCCTCAGTAGAATTTCGTTAACATGGCAATTAAGCTTGTAAACAAAATTTCACACAGCAATTTCCTTTCAAGCAACTCCACTACCTCTAGAAGATTGCAAGAAAAACACTTTTACCTAGGAAAGGATGCCAGGTTGTAGAAATAAGATTCTTCAGTTAGATTTCAAAGATGAAAAGCAAGGGAGAAAAAATCTTCGCTACAATGACAATAACTGATTAAGTGCTTTTGAAGAGATACGTTGTCCTAAACTGCAAATAATTTTTGTTTCTCTTAATTCTGTATCACAAGTTGGTTCAATGCAATACTACAAACAGCAGGCCAGGAATAAAAGTGTCCAAACAGTTGCCCTAAACTACTGATGAAATGCTGACATGAATTTAGACTTCTGTGATTTGATTGGCTAACACCTAGCTATTTGTACGTTGATTGGTTTAAACCAAGTTACTAATTTCTTGGTTAGCTCAGTCCACTCTGCATCTCCCTCAAAGAGAACTTCTTGTACGGACATACTAGCTTCAATATAATTTGAGAATTAGTGGAAATAAAACTGAAGAGAGACCTTCATGCTCGTTCAAATCACTAACAGTCTTACCTCCTCTCGGGTTAAGCCATCATACGAAAATGTACCGAATGTGAATAATTTTGGATACTAAAAACAAAGAAATAAGACTATTCATACGACGGGCTAAAAGCAAAAGAGTTGGATATTGATAACAAGGGTGCCAAAAAATTGCTAAATGGACAATACATGAAGATCTTACTTTTTAACAATGAAAAGAGATAGTGACTGAGCTGTGATTCTCAAAACTCTAAAGCAAGAATTTTCGATAGACAGGGGCACCTCTAGAAGTAATTCTCTCGTCAGCTTTTCAAATTCAATATTTAGAAACCCGAATGAATTCTGTATGTGTTTGAAGGCTGGTACTAAGCAAAGCTGAAATCATATCAACAAAATGCAACATCCTAGGCAACTATAGTCATAACAGTCAAAATTTTTAGTGACTTTCATAGCTAAACTGTTCTTAAGAAAAATATTTAATCAAAATTGATACTAAACGTAGTAAACACCCATAAGTGACAACGCGGTTATAGTGCTTGACTTGAAGTGCTGAAGGCTCAACTCGTGATTGAGAGACTCGCCTCCTTTCCACCCAACAGCGTGTGGATATCAAGTGGCAACACGACAAAGGCAAAAAGCGGCGAGGAAAGCAACTTGCCAAATGTCCACGAAAATTATTTTTCTTAAAACAGACATTTCCATACCTTTGTTTACTGTGTAAAGGAAGGACATACCTCTACCTTGAAAGCATATTAAAAAGGCCTAGGGGTTGATGTCTTATATTTTGATTCTTTACGCTGCAATGTATTGTGGAAATTTGACTCTGGGTTTTTGGTATGGCAGAAATCCCAAAACAGAATTGCAAAAAGTTGTTTTTTCTGCGTCACTGGTTCTCTTCCAGATTTTTTTTGCTTAAGTCTGTGATTTGTTAGTTCATAAGCGCATATTTTACGTTAATTTCGTGTGATTCATTTGCGTTTGTATATTCACTGTGTAGCATTCCTTGTTACAGAAAATATAATATCATAACCTAGCAAAACTTGAAATATTGTAACAACAAGCCACCTGTACTGAAAAACATAGTTTTGTCATGAAAAACATGAAAAACAGAGTTTGTCATCTCCAAGGGAACAGGGTCGGCGACCACAGCCTTTTCAGCAATGTATTGTTCTGATTGGATATAATAACTGAGTCCGCCTAATGGTAATCAAATTGTTAAAAATAGCAATAAATCGACAATTTTCGGTTGCCCAAACACAGACTGACTCTAATCAACCTCATATTTGAAATTTGCAAAAGAAGCTTCAAACAAAAGTTTAAAACCAAGGAAACTATAAATTATATACTAGGGTAGGACGTAACAAAAAGAAGATAATTCGTTTAATTGTGCTGAAAAAAGGAAGAAGAATTTTTAAGGGTTGTGAAATAAAATATTTTATAATTGAGTTTGAAACAGAACTCCTTACTAAAAATGTCAGGTGTTTGAATTCGTATTGACAGTTCTGTATCATACAGTTACGAATTTGCCCACATTTATCTAGCGTGAATTTTTTCAAAATTGCCTTCACTAATATATGTTAAAGATGTTTATAGTATCAACGTAGTTTTTTGGACGACAGGAATTGGGTGAGCTCGGCGAAAAAAAGAACAAAACAGAAAACGACACAAACTCAAAGATAACTTGAAGTTGGCTGATCAAAAAGCATTATAGCTGATTGACTTGTCTTGATAAAACATTTTTCAAAAAGTTACCAAAAACCTTAAACGTTTTTGCTGTATATTCTGTTTACACCGACTAGGATCAGACAGAAGATGCAACCTAAAAACTGGCTAAGAGCAAACAACGATAGAGCGAATTCGTTTACCTTCATTAGCAGGTTTCTGCCGAACTGAAATGGGGTCAATATTGCAAGGAAAACACCAAAAATCAGAAGGCAGACCAGTTCTAGTATACCACTGAGGCACATGTACGAGCCATATTGGACAGGCGTTTCTCCGGACGATTCTTGACAGGAATACTGTGTCCGGCGGACAACTGATGGATCAGCACCCGTAAACAAAACTGTCCAAAGATTTTCTGATTTGCTGTAGAACAACGATCCTCTGAAAATATGAAAAATATAAAATTATTTGGAATAGATGACAATATATCACATAAAGATTAATCTTATGAATTAACACAACTTTCTCTGTAGTTCGATGATGGGGTTCGAGTTATAAGCTATTCGAGACTTGCAACGGTTAACTGCTAATAATCCGCAGCCTGTCAAACTTCGCAAAGAAGCTGAATTTGGATTCACATTGCAGGAAAGGCAAGTGTCACAAGAAAAGTTCAAGACAAGGCGCTTTTAGTGTAAGAAACCTAGTTGCCTGCACCATATACTTCATGATAGACTATTTACATGGATAAACTCTACGCAAAATTTACCTTTTCTCCAGTCTTTGGCCAACATACTTCATTTTTTCTGGCATCAGCCTCTTCCGAATGCTTTTCAGATTATCACCAGTAGCAACGCCATTTATCAGAGACTCAAACGTTCCAATATTTCCCTAAAAATGAGACACTTTTTGCAGGGTGACTCACCAAAAGTAACGAAAAATTGGGTAGGGGTTGGGGGTACAAGAGTTAATCTAATGGGAGTAAATATATACTTTACAATTTCTATTTTGGGGGAACGTGATACCCACGGTGTTGTGTAAAGCGGGTTTCATTCTCCAGATATGCAGATGGCTTGTTCACGATTCGTTTGGACCAATCGTTAAAGGGATAAATTGTTTATTTGGCGTTATCCTAGGCAAACAATGCAATACAGGAGAAGAGATTCTTATCTCGACATTAATATACCTTTATTCTTCCGTGATATTTCAAATAGGACTCCACTGCAGTTAGCTCGCCTGGAAAATTGATGAATCATACATAAATGAAAAAAATGGTTAGATTAGTCTGAGGTCTTTGAATTGAAATTGATTTATCTTGTTATCTGAGAATGATCGGACGAGATTCATTCGCATTCAGTTAAATCCAGCTGATTAGGAAAAATTGTTTTTTTGCAGATTCGTTGAACATGTTCATACGACGTTAGATATGAAATTTTCATGTTAAACCACAACAAGGTTTGAATATACTGTTCCCTCAGCTGGCCTTGACAGATTTCATCTTTAACTTAAGCGATACAAAATTCAAAGAAATTTAGATCTTTTGTTCAAAGTGAGGGTATGGGGAGGTTACAGCAGACAAAAGCTTTTAAGTTGTGCTGCAAAACTAGCAAAATGATTAGAGTTATCATCAATTCTCTGTGCAAATCGTGATTTCAATCGCTAATTTGTCAGTGAACTCATTAGCTGGTCGGTGTATCACCGGACAGAACGTTAAGTAGCGACAAAATTTGATTTCGTTTGTTTTGTCAGGGTATTTTACTTTTTATCCACTTTGTTAGGAATAAAAAGGTGCTTGTCTAGTTGGTTAAGGACCTTGTTAATATACTTAGAAGGAGGTTGCTTTCACAACTCTCTTGCATATATGCCTGGTTTGGTCTTGGTAGGGTACAGTTGAAGCCATCTTCTTTAATATATACTCCCACAAAACGTGAATATCTTTCCCTTGTTTAACTAATATATGTTTTCAAGTTTTCTTGAAAATTTTGTATGTCTTCTGAAAGCAATTTAAGATCTCAGAATGTAAATATGAAATCTCTCACAGACTTGAAATAGCACTATTAGCCACAAACTAAGCCAACTTTCCCCTTTTCTGTCCTATTCAATTTTTATTAATACTAGTAAAAAGAGTGCACACACATGCATACCATTAAATTTTTGCCTCATAAATTCTATGCCACAATCAACTGGAATGCTGTCAAACCCACATGCTCCCACAATATGAATCCCAGCTTCTTCAGCCTGCTTTGAATACTTGAACTGCATATTTTCTAGAAACTGAAGTTAATATCACTAGCAATAATATCACAAGCATCTAAAACACAAAAAGGGCACCTAGTTAGCTGGCAAATCAAAGACATAGAAACACTCAAATATAACCATGCTTTCTGGAGATTTATATAAAAAGTAGACAGAAAATTGCTTCTCAGCCCTAAAGCAAACAATTTCTCTCATGGATCAATGCAATTTACCCTTACATAAAGTGCTTGGTGTATTGGTCCAAAGGCCCCCTCCCCTATCCCCCTCCAAAGGCATCGTTCTTCATCGAGATAAGTTCTTTTTCATATTGAAGCCAATTTCAAAGCAGTAATACAAGACATCATTTATTTGATGAGGTTGCCATAATATTTAGTAAACTGTTCAAACATAAAAAAACATACTTTTCCTGGATATATTAAAACTATTGTATTATATAGTACAGTACCAATATAATGTATGGTAATAATTGCCTTGTCATAAAGTATATTCCTACAGCTGCAGCATAGAATTGAATAGACCAAACAAAATTAAATAACCTCTGGTCATTCAATTGCAGAAATAAGGAATGGAAGTTTGCTCCTTAATATTTTTGGCAAAGCTTGCAAAAATAATGGGGTGAACAAATGAGCTATATAAGCAAGGGAGGATGGAATAAAATCTTGATATAATTAACTAACAAGAGAACAGTGTTCGCATATGCCCATAGAATTTACAGTGATACTCATATTTCCAAGATAAACCACATCAAATTGCTTGAATATTTTTCTATGTTTCAAAAGATAGTACAATGCTTATTGTACCAATCGAGTGCTAGTTACAAAATTACTTTTTCTTAATATTTTAAAAGACAAAAATTCTAAAAGTTTTAACTATCTTAGAAATACAGAACATCCGAAAAGATCCAAGTAAATCATAAAAGATTGGGATGTCTCCTAGCTAACATTACTGAAGGTAAGAAAGTGATAACTTTTGAAAGAATTGTTAATAAACATTAATTATTTATTATTATGATAGTCATCTCTTCACTATAATTAACAATTTGCAATGACAAACCTACCTCAGGTTCCCCACTAACATCAACATAATTTGTTTTTGCTTTCACACAGGCACTGACAACTTGCTCACCATAGAACCTGAACTACAAAAAATAATATGATTAAAGTTTGTATCCATTGAAGGCTGTTCTTTTTAATAGACAGTTTGAAGAAAAAGAAGATAGCAACTTAAACATTAAATCTATTTTGAGCTATTTAAACCATTAAAAAGGATCTTTATCATCTCAAAACAGCCAACATAATCCTTTCCTTATTCATATTCTTGAAATGTTGAAATTATTGAAAATGTTCCTGACAGTCGAGAAGGGGCAGCTTCTGCTGCTTCTGTGTGATTCTGCAGCAATATGAATTATCTCTTCTTCACTTCCTACACCTGTATCTTTTGTTTCATTCCAACCAAATTAATTCAAATAAAAATACTTACAGGTCCAACACAGTCAAGAATTATATCTCCCTTTTTGCAGCACTCCAACATAGCTCCACTGTCATTGACATCGGCAGCAATGATTCCAACATCATTCAAGTTTTCTCCTGGAAACCAGATGGTTGTGAGAAAGTCAACATAACTTTTGGGGTAATATTTCATTTGGCATTCATGTTATAGGGCCATCATCAGCCACTCCGCTAAATAGGTTTTGTTCTTGGAAAAGCCCAATAAAAAGGGCCAAGCAGTCCTCCACTATTTTATCTTTTAAAAATTGTATTAATAAATTATTACATTAATTTAATATCTTTTGTAGGTGTGTGGATAGCTCTGTGGTTAGGGTTGCTAACTACAGATCCAAGAATGTGTGGTTCTAGCCCACGACATAACTTTTACTTAAGTGAGGAGAGTCACCAGTGCTCTGTAATTATAGGCATAGGAATCAAGAGGTGTTAGCACATCGAGCAGAAATTCCAGGAAATTGCTCAATAAGCCTAGCATTTCAGGGTCCTAAAAACTACCTTGTGTGGTAGGTAGCAAAATACAAATATATTACAAAATGCAAATAGGTTGTATGGGATAATATCAGACAGCAATAAATACAAAAGCCTTATGCTTTAAAAGGGTGATCCTTCTTTCAGGAGATGGAAAAAACAATGTCCTATGTAGAAATTTGTGGGCACATTGGGCTGATTATTAGAAATTTCAGAGTAGCTGAGCTAAACAGGGAATGTTAACCAGTAGGAGGGGGTTTGACAAGTTGATTAACCATATATTGCAAAGCAAAAACAAAATATTTCTATATGAAAGGCATTTAGGCAAAGGGGGCTCTTGGACTCATATTCCCTTCTAGAATAAGATTAATAAGGCAAGAAAAGTAAAATTGAATGTGACCTGAGAAGCTGCTTGTCATTAATTGGTGCCATGCTTCCATGGGAAAAAAGTAAATAAGTCAAGATGAAATTTGAGCAGGGAAATTTTTCATTTAATATTCAGCAAAATGCTCAGAGCTGGCCTCAAGTTTTTGCTAGGAAAGGGACTATTGACTGAGCAGGGAAATAATTTGCAGAAGATCAATTGCAATAGATGGTGTATCAAACATGGCAAGAAAGGAAAGATCTATGAAGAAGAGAAAGTGGGAAAGCAGCTGATAATCCTTGCTGCTTTGGTGCCAAAAGAAGCTCAGCAGTCAGATTCAAGCTCTGAATCAAGGGACAATGACATATAACTGAATAAGCACAACTGTCATAACTTTAATTATGAACATTCACTAGAAGTATCTATTCAGTTTTTATAGTTATAACCGTTTAAAGTTTCATGACCCCTTTTTGTTTACTGTTAATTTACCCCTCCCCCCCTTGAAGGTAGCCAAATTATTGATGGCCCACCCTCAATATCTTCTGCCTCATCCCCCAACAATTAATAATGCTTGGTCCCTAAGGTTTCTTAACAGTGAAGCTAACCATAGTTGATATACTATGAGCTGACCCATTTCTATAGAATCAATGCAGTCTGGAGACCAATATATGGGGATTTCGAAGACATCAAACCAGTACATATGGGCGACATGACTTCATTCGTACTGGTCACATACAATTGGTACTGGGCAATTTTTACTTCCTATCCTACTCCTACAAGCTACTGGGCCTTTATGTCATGCCTGCTATTATTATTCCTTTGCAGCTTGCATTTCTACAAATTTATTGTAACAAATATTTTAAGCCTCAATGCTCTTTATTCATTACATAAATTTGAAACATGTGCAGTACTGACTGACCTAGCTCGTCTTGAATGTCTGCAACAACCTGTTTCAACTTGCTCAAGGATCTTCCTGCAACAGCCCAGCTCTTGCCCTCTGCTTTGCTGCATTTTGCCACTTCAAGGGCAACATATCTGCCAGTGAAGCCACTTGCCCCGAACACAATCAGATCGAACTCTCTACCCATTTTATTTCGAGCCCGAAGAAGTACCAAAAGCTCGAAGTCCAGTGTTTCTGTTTCTTGGTATATGCTCCTGGACAGTGGCTGAATGTGGGAGGGCTGCGACTCTCCATCGACCACAATGACCCGCCCACTTTTACAGTTACAGACATCATTTTTCCCCCAGTGCACCTCGTCGTTAGGTTTTTTTCAGTGCACTTCGATCAGGCACCGCGCAGCCATTGGGCTAGCAGGGGCTATAACCCTTTGGATAGTTTACTCCTATGAAGTAGCAATTCTTCTTGACCTTTTTGTTCATTTTCTAGGTGTTTTATCTTGTTAAATGATATCATGTATTTTCTAACTGGGTTAGTTTGGTGTTTTGTTACCCTCAAGCTAATCTTATCTATCTTTATAGTTATTGATATCTTCTCTGAACCAGACTGTTTATAAAATCTGAGTAGAAATAAGCAATTTTTTCCAGAAGGGGCATTTTCCGGCGTTCTAGAGGGCGTGGCCTCAAAAAATTTTCGGGCACATCCATTTCAGCCCCTCCACATTTAAATTGGTGCGCGGTCCCTGACCTCGATCTTTTGTAGTTTAAAACCTGCTCTGCTATTCGAAATCATTTCTTAACCATCTCTTGATTTCATTCATATATTTTCTTACGTCATAAAAATTCTATCCTTGCCAATTTTCAATGATAGAAAGAAACCCTACAATCTCATTTACAAATCTATTGCTTTAAAAAAACTAACATGAAACAGAGAGGCTCAAATCAGAAACATTTTTAGGGGTGTGTTATTTCCAATGAGTGATTGGGGTCTGACTCTGCCTATTATAATGCACTTCCTAAACACAACTTTATAACCTTTAGAATAGAGAGGAAGATTATAATAGAATCCTTTTGCCAAGATTTAGATTATTCATAAGAAGTGACCATCACTAAATGGACCAAATCTCTCAACGTTATAGCATAGCGTAGCCATGAAGTTTGATGGTTTCATAAAAACTCAACAGTCAGAAAAATTGGCTGTCACACCAACGATGGGACGATTTTCAATGGAAGCTAAAAGAGGTTCGCTTACCACACACACCCAACTTTAGCTTTTCTAAGCTTTTCAAAGCTGGGTTTTACAAAGCCAGGTTTTCAAAGCTTAGGCAGGAAAAAAATTTGTATTGACATTGTTTAAAATTTTCACGGAAAGTAATAACGCGAATAACAAGGGCAGATAACAACAAAAAAGACCTTGACGTGGCGTTTTCATGTGATATCACTTCATATATGCGTTTTTGTACGGTATTTTCAACGTAACAATAATACACCAGCAAAACAAAAAACACAGCAAAAACCAAACTGTATCATGTTCATAAGTGATGATTTATCGTGGCATTTTTGAATGATATTGTCTAGTTCGTTATTATGTATCTCCATGAGTGTCTGAGACCAACAACGGGCGGGAAATATGGGAAGACTGAGAATGGCTCAGACATAAACGGAGTTCGAAATATATAAAGATTTAGAAAAAAAATAATTTTAAAAAAGGACATGAACTGTAGTCTCGAGAGTTCCTTGGCCTCGAAATCAAATCAATGTATGTTTTAAACAGGAATTTAATCGAGAAGTTGAAATAAATGGGGAATTGATTATGGTTTTGACTTGAAACTTGCCATGCACGATAAATCACGCTTATGAAACTGGAACGTTAAGTGTTAAAACAACTAATTATGAGTAACAGAACTAAATTCTAATGCAACAAATGGGAACGTGTTTGCGTGGCAATAATGCATGACGCTCGCCCGATAAAATATACATTCGTTTTCTATAATACACATGACTACAAATATTAACTGCTTGGATTAACTGAGACATTGAGACAACGTGGACAGGGAATTCAATATGATGCAGTCTCCATCAACTCAAGAACACAGCTCAATCTCTCAGTTTATCCTAGCGTTTAAAAATCAAATTTCTTTACACGGTATCTTCAACGCCTTTCTACAAATTTGTCCTGACAAAAGAGAAAGCTTAGTTAGCAACAATGAGTTAACTTTACAATTTACAAGATCTACAGTATAACGGAAATCTGAATATTCACAATACATGACACTTTGTACATACACCTAATTAGCCAGTTACCAATTCTTGATTGGATAATGAGAAAAGTAAAACATTATCCTTTGAATATTGTTTGCTGTGCATCATTTTTTCAAGAATTGTTTTTTAGACTATAAATCTAGGAAAGAACTTCAAATATAAAGGAAACAGGACAACCATATAACACAAAATTTAATCACCACAAAACAGCTTGCTAGGCGAGTTTCAGGCAAGCTTGGCCTTTGCTACTTCAAATGGCTCACATGTAGTTATTGATTGGAAATGAATTGAAAAACTATTCTATTTACATTGAAGAATAAGCTGAATGCAACAACCTGAATCTGTGTGCAACACCAGTTCAAGGCAATTAGAGACGGCTTACAAACTTCTATTAAGTGTGGTTTAATGTTTGAAATTTTACATTATTTTGAAAAATATTCCCTTTTCATTTTTGAATTTGCTTTTCTTTTGTATTTTCCTTATTTGTGGTTATCTATTGAAGACTTCAGCTTCACATTGAATTCTGTCTTAAGAATCAAATAAATTTTCTCACATTTATCAAGACTTGAAGGAACATGAAGTATGACTCTATATTACTTATTTGGTTTGATACTGATCTCATTACAACTGCAGTTTTTGCAGATTGTGATGTACATTTATCAGTATAAAAAATTTCTCAGGTTGGCATATTTATGTTTACTTTGCTTCATTGTGTTATGCATATGGGGTGCTTAGGGGCTGTAACCTGTCATCAAAATTTGATGCAAATCAGGCAAACAGATCACCAAATTTAGACACTTCAAACAAAATTTACCAGCATCCTATTTTTGTAGATCGTACACAATTTTTCGAACTTTGTTCATATAAAAAAGACAATAGCTAATTGTTTGAAACAATGTAAAGTCACTGGGGGTTGAAGGGGCAACTGGCCCCCCCCCCCTCTCCGAGTAAATTTGTTGAGAAAGGCTCTGTACACAATGAGGTGATTGTCACGAATTCGTGTTCCTCAATATGTGATCCTGTCTGCACGATATCGTCGCGACATACGTCCTCCGATTTGCAAACAATAGTTTTTCGTAATGGTGGAGAGGCCCATTATGAAGCTCGGGATAGTGATAAAACTGGCAGATATATAGATAAATTAATATTTTGTCAGCAGTGGGGAAAATGGTAAGAAGACCTGAGAATAATTTTTCAATTTTGAGAATTCAAATATCACCGACTTACATAAAGGGCAATGATTTGGGGTCTCCAGCTAAAAATGAGTTGCATAAGTGCTTATATTAGACTATTATTGGGTGGTTTACAGATTTAATTGTCTTGCAATGGTTAGAAAATACAGTATTTTACACGTTTTTTGCAATTAAAATACTGAAAGTTCGTAAATCAAAACGTACCCAGCGTAACTTGATCATGACGAAGTAACCACTGACCAATGACTGCATTTATAAAGCAAACAATAAACACTGATCCTCGACGAAAACAAACCACAAATTAACGTTTTCCAACAATTAACTAGAGATATCCTGGAAAATCTCTAATAATAGCTCTGAGAGGACAGAACTGTCAAACAGATCCCATTCAAACATAAGGCCAGCATCAGACCGTATGTATTATTTTGAGTATTTTCGCTCCTTCTCAAATACTTTCCTTCGCTTCTTCCTGTTTTGCTCTGAGACACTGTTCAATTTTCCTTGATTTAAAGCCATTTCCATGTGCCTGGACTGCAGATCTTCGGAACCAAGGTCATTATTATTTATAAGGTCGCGAAATTCGCCAGTTGTGAGAGAAGTTGATAGCCTTCCTTGGTGAGCCATGTGATCCGACTGGATGTGGAGGCCTCTTGCACTTTTACTTAGAGTTGAATCGAGACTTCGTTGTTTTGCAACATACAAACTTCCACCCTCAACCATGCTATGTCTGTGATATTTGTGTGAAATGTCGTTGCTTAGACTATCGAAACGACTTCGAAATACAATAGATCTGTGCTCTTTGCTCGATCCAGCCGAAGATGATCGTCTTAGGCCGTCGAAAGAAAACTGCTCCTTTAGCATATTGAAGTACTTATCAACATCGGGGCTCATCTGCCGACCGCCGCGATCTTTGCTTGCAGTCATCTCTGAGTTCTATGGATTTAAAATGCTTCCACGTTGTGCAGTTTGCTGTCCTTTCATAACCTGATGCAACATAGAGATTACCACACCATCAAGCTCCAACTCGGCATTATGTTTTTTAGTCGGCAGGTTTCCTAAAATAAACTTGTTTTTGTCACATGACCAGCCACCGCCCAAACCACAACATTCAAACAATGAAGCAAATCACGTGCTTTTTGAGCGAACCCCGCAGAGGCGAGCATGTACCACGTTTGCACGTGTGAAGTATTTTAAAAACAAAACAAATAATAGTTGCCCAGGGCGGGTATACTAGTGGATATGAAGGGCGTCGATGATAATATAGATTTTGCCCACGTAAAGGATGTCAGAAAAATATGACCATAAAATTAGTTTCAAAGCTAAAACGGTTCTTGAAGCAAGGAGCCTTACAGTATTTATTACACATGATTCTGAAGTTGGTATTTGAACACCCCCCTTTCGCGGCTACGGGGGTGTGCTGCTAGGGGTGGCTTAGGGGAAACCTCATCTTTTAAATGCAAAAACTGATCAATTTTATGTTTTCGAAATTAGTTTTTGCAAGAGTCCCGTATTCTTCTGAAACAAACAACCAACCATCAAGTCAATTATACCAATCAAAATATTGTTAGATATTTAAGTTTCTTCGGCAATCCATATCTTATATTTTTTGACAATTATTTTTCGCTCATAAATGTTGTATACGGCGAAGTTTCACATTTCTGTTAGTGCTGACGTCAGTTGTCCTTGTAATTGTATTTACCACGCCAATGAAAACAATTTGTTTTTGTTTATCCTCTTGATTATTTTTACTACATGATAACAAGATGCAATTCCCTGATGCCATTTCCCTCCCCATTAGAGAATTTGAATGGACAGAAACGCTTGCTAAGAAAATACCAAAAAACTCCAGAGACTAATTTTTATTTAGCAATTAAAAATACATTCTTAATTTAGAAAAAAGTGCTTCTAAATTTGCCTTCAACAACAAATGAATAAACAAGCTGAAATAAAAACAAAATCAACCTGTAATAAAAGTACTGGGAAACTAACGCCGCACACCTTACAATGACGTTTTCAGAATAGGAAGTACAGAATAGAAATCGATGGAACGTTATACTGTAAAATTTTGAGTCAAAATGAGATTTCAAAAAGTTTCTACCTTCCCCATCTATTCGCAAAAACCCCTTTTCACACCCCAGTTATTATTTGCGAGCACAGGTGGTTTCTAAACTGAAGATTAAAGTCACATTTTCAGGCTTGTTTGTATTCATGGTGTATTTTGTAGTCATTATTTTGTTTATTTAGTTTATTTTGAAGTAAATAGTCAAATGAATTCACTTGATCAGAAGAAACAAAATGAAGCATAATGGATATTTTCACTTTGTTTCATGTCTTATCAAAGGAGTCTCGACGATGCATTATTCTCCCCCGTTTTACATTGATCTCAGAATAGATTTTCGAAGAAACTGGAAACAGACCCAAACCCAACACGTCGAGACTAAGCTTGGACAAGCAAATAAATAAAGGGTTATTTAAAGAAACATTTAGACTATAATTTTGCATGTAAGTCTAGAAAATCCCTTTTAGGACCCCTTAAGCCTACAAAATTTAAAGCCAAACTTAAAAAGTAACTGGGAAGATAAAATCAACGACACTATACCAAACTAAACTAAAATTATCGAAATTTTACAAATAAGTTTTCTTGACTGGAATTAACAAATATTCATCATTTATTCCTTGTAAAACAATGCAAAGTTGCTTTTAAGAAGCAGCTGAAACATTACCGTATTCACGTATAGCGTTTGGGGCTAAGTTGCTGAAAAACATAGGCTAGCTCAAAAAGCTTTATTTGACAATTATCCAAGTAGCCAAGCTTTTCCTGTCATTAATTCTGTTAAGTAGGTGGAGATTTTCTGGAATAACAGTTGCAAAGAAGGGCTGAGTTTCCGACTTCATGGAGATTTGGAGGCCATATTAGACTTCTAATCATTGGAAACACTTAAAAATCTTCTCCCTGCTCATCACTTTATCACTGGAATGTCTGCGTGAAATTGGCTGGGGGTTAAACACAGCCTTATGTTAAACTGAATCGGCAATTATATCACAGTGATGAAATAAAAACAAATGATAAGCAATGGATAAACTATTCAAATGGAAAACTGGCAAAATGTCACAAAAAAGCACTATATCTTAATTCTATGACAAGTAGCTGAAGGCCGTGGTCCTTTGACCCCCTACATCTGCCAGCCCCAGCGGCGTAGTTGAAGAAGCGCAGGTGAGGCAGATAAGGCAAGAGAATCAAAAGGGGTAGAAAGGGAAGGATGGGGAAGAGAGGCAGGAGGGGAAGAGACGCAGGAGTGTCAGGGGGGGATGGAGATGCAAGAGATTCAGGAGGGGTAGAAAAGGCAAAAGAGTCAGGAAAGGGAAGGATAAGGAGGAGATCCAAGAAGGGCAAATGAGTCAGGAGGGGTAGAAAAGGCAAAAGAGTCAGGAGGGGCAGAAAAGGCAAAAGAGCCAGGAAAGGGAAGACAAAGGCAGAAGATCAAAGAGGAGCTGGAGGTTCAGAAGGGGATGAAGGGGCATGAGATTCAGAAAAGCAATGAAAGGTAGGAGAGTCGGGAGGGGTAGAAAAAGCAGGAGAGTTAGAAAAAAAAGAGAGATGCAGGAAATCCAAGAGAGGCAAGCGAGTCAGGAGGGGTAGAAAGGGTAGGAGAGTTAGGAAAGGCAAGGAGAGACAGGAGATGCAGGAAGGGCATAGAAAGGGCAGGAGAGTTAGGAAAGGCAAGGAGAGACAGGAGATGCAGGAAGGGCAGGATAGGCAGGAGACTCTGGTGGGACAGCCAAGGCAGGAGCAAAAGGAGTGGCAGGGCGTAGGAAGGCCGATGACTTTCCGGACAGTCCCGGTGCAACGATTCTGGAAAAGGGCTGCACCGATATCTCATTCGCTTACTCATAAACTAATTCGAAAAAATGGTCTTGGCCGCTTCTTAAGAGTTGATCGCAACGACGCATCAGGGTTTTTTTACCATCCATTTTACTTCTTCTGCTACAACCAACGTGTGATCACATGCAAATATCTTCGAATACAACAAATGAGAAACGCTTGCTTTGGAAGCAGACAGCGAAACCAAACCATTGTGTAGAGAGAGAAGCCAAACTGTGAGAAGTAAAATCAACCAAAAGTCACTGATTTCATTCCATCTAAAAATGCCCTTTAGCTGTGCTCTCTACTCTCTTCAATTTCTCCCTCATCCTTATCATACCAATTGATTTCTTTGGTCTCAGTTCCAAAGTATTCATGACTTCATTTTGTTTCACTAAGTTCCGAGCAGCACTCCATTAATAATTCAAACACGAATAGTTCGGAAACATTCGGTAGTGAGGTAGTTTATTGCGATTTTCTTTCGCAAACTTCGAACTTTTATGTTCCAATCTGTACCTCTTCTCTACTGTTTTTGACATGGTTAAGATCCGTAGTTAAACTGACGGTTCTCGCTCATATTAAAAAGTCCAATTTTTGTTCACTTTGGCCATTCTTTCCCAGGTGTTCCATCCTCTTTCCCAGCACCGCTAGCTCAGCTGGTAACATTCTGTTCTTGCTTCGAAGACAAAATTGGGTTGGATTCAACAGGTCTAGCACAGCATGAACAAATATTCTTGTTTTCTTTGCGATCAAAATGCTTAAAGTTTACCGTTTACATTGGAGAAATAAGACATGGACGTTCATGTTGAAAAAATTTATGACCCTGTCCTGGACTAAAATCACGATAGCGTGTTACCTGCTTAGATAAAATTCTCAAAAAATATACCTGCTCTTGAATAAGATCAAGAAAACTGATATGGTTCAAGTAAAAATAAATTTTCATCAAAAAACAAATAAAACTGCCTACTCCTTATGATCAAGAGGGTAAGGAACAGCTAACTTAATGACTTTGTTTGTTTATATAATCATCATTATATAATAAAATTTATTTTTAAAGATCTATTTGTATAATCACCATATTTATCATCAAATCGCAATTTCAAAAATTAATCAGCTTTTTTCTCAGCCACATTTCACAGTATTAGTTATTCTTGGTAAGATGAAAGCGCGGAAAATAGCAAATATCTGGTTTCGTTGCGTTTTTAACTCTCGTAGAGAATTCAGATCACTCAGTCGATCAAAGATTCAGAGCCTAGGCCAGTTGAACTTTATTACAGTAATTTAATTTACATCCGCATTTGGTTCAGGTTAAAGACCAGAATTTTAGTCTGCGTTTTAGCTTTCAAGATTGTAGCACTCATGAGATCGACCTTATGACGATATTAGAATTTATAGTCTATGATGGATTTGAAAATGATTCACCCGGAACGACTTTGATGGTCTAATACCTGATAAATCTTTTCAAACTGGATATTGTCTTTAATTATGTAATAGAAACACAGACAGGATAATGAATTGTTTCGGGTGGAAAATGCTAATCGAAACTAAAAAATCCGTAGAATGAGGTTTGGAGTACTTTCCAAAACGAAGCTTTAAATTGAAAATGTGCCAGTTTGCAGAGTATGACTGACTTTGACAAGGTCCTGAGTGCGCCAGCAGTCCCGCACCTCAGTCGCGGGTGCGAATGTTTCCAGATTTAAATTTAATGTATCTAGTTTTTAGGTGCTCCACGAGCGTAGCCATTTCTGCGCCTTGGGTGCGCTGTTGCCATGCTCTGCATACAGGTAAAATGCGAGTTATATCACTTGCCAATTAGTCAGTGACCTTAGAGGTTGAATAAAAGGTTATTTTTTCAACATGTGCTTCAAAAGGCCTATAAAAATTGTGGTAGAATTGATTCAATAAGTTAATAGTTAAAGAATATCAAAACATGTATACTGTTTAAACTTAAAATTATATCGGATTGATAATAGCATTCAAACACTCGAAACTACCAGCTTTGAACAATAATGTGGTCTGTGGAGCATTTAAAGTGTTTTGCCTGCCAAATGATACGAAAGATTGGTTTAAAACCTCTTTCTGATAGCGTTTGTTTAATGGCCATGAACGACGAAGACTAAAGGGTTATATCAGACAATGGGGTAACATGATTAGATATCATCAGAACAGAGAGGGGCTTGGTAGGGTCGTCGGAACAGGGCATCGTAGAGATATCCAAACGAACTTGTGAGCGGGATATCTTCGTGTTTCGAGTAAACTCCCTCTTTGATTTCTACACCCCCTTGAATGAGAACCCCTTTATCATGTCAAAATGGAACTTCTTTTAAACGCTAACCAGGTAAATCTTGTTGATATGAGCGTCAGGATACGAAGGTTTTCGGATACACCAAACATGCGCAGCTTGGAATCTTTTTCTACAATGTAAGCAGCGAATATACCAAGCATGCGCAGCTCGGACACTTTTCTACAGGTGAGCAATGAATTTGCCGAACATGCGCAGCTCGTCAATCTAAAAACATCATAATGTTTACGGAAAAAAGATCAGCATATTGAAAATTATTCTCTTCCCTATGACATTTAAGTGATTTAAAAACTGAGTCAATAAAGAATAGGTATATAGCATACAGCTATAATATAAGAATTTCCTTCTATGCAGTAATTAAAAGAATTAGAACGAAGTTATTATAGGACGTGAAGTAAAAATATTTAAGGTGGACTCACTCTGAAGACCAACGAAACAATTAGTGAAATGAATAAGAGAAAAACAATTAAAGCCTTGACAGAAATCTCTAATTTTGAATGAGCTGTTGGTGAATACTTATAAAATACCTCAGCCGCGTTTGCATCCGGCGAAGAAATTCCGTGATCGCGTTGGACAGCATTTGGAAAGTCTAGAAAAAAAGAATTCAACTGCGTTTCAAAACACTTATTTGCGTGAACTGTGAAGGTCGTAGGTTGGGAATGCAATTGGCTCTCTTTTTAATTTCGATCAAGAACACCCCATCCTACCTTACTTCACACAATGCCTGCAAAAATTTTGAAATTGCACGGAGGTTGTCACGATGAACAGGCTCGAATGCGGGAGAGCTTCGCTTCCAGATAATGTTTTAAAAAGATAAAATGAAAACAAAAGTGAAAACAGATATAGAAAATAGGCAAATGCCTTGGAAAAATTCAGTGTTTCTATATGTTTCTATATGTCTCTATATGTCTCGTCTCAATGTCTCTATGTCTCGATGTCTCCATGTCCCAAACGGTGGAATGTGCTGGTCTTTTGAAAACAATCCTAGGGTTCCAAAATGAAATACAAAGTTGGATCAATACTGTTTGTTGACAATTATGCAAAAACGTTACAAGCTCATTGTCTTCAGAATTTCTTAAAGGCACAACGTAGACTTACTCCATGAGCCTCTGTTTCGCTATTGCCTCACTTGACGGACGCTACAACAGACCTTTCTATAAAGGACCAATATAAAATATCTATTTGTTTTTGTGGCAAAAGGTTTTTCAGTTTTTAAACAGATGAAAGACATCCACGCAGTGGCGTAGCGTCTATGTATGCTACGCTTGCGGCGCAAGCGTAAAAATTTATAGAAAAATTCTAAAATTCTTGCAACACTTTCAATGCATAACAATTTCCGCAATAAACGGCTTCTCTTTCTTGTCATGAGCAGCATGCGGTGAACTCTAGCGCCAACAGGCCAATTGGCCCCAAATTGGCTATTTTCCCAAGTAAACAGATCGCTAAAAATTATGAAATTCGAAAAATCTGAAAAACTGAAGCCTCTCCACATCACTCTTTTTGCCTGTCCAAAATAAGAGAAACATGTGATGCTCCAGTGCAGCTTCAGTGCAACTCGAGAGAAGCTTCTGAGAGAAGTGAGAATTTTCCGGACTGGAGCTTGCGGTCGGCCTGAGCGCAAGCCTTCCCAAATATTTGATAATCCACAATTTTTCTACCTATAAGCTGCTTTTTGCGAATACTCTTTGCGTGATACATCATTTCAAATCCAATTATTTTCCTTTCTTTACTTTGTGACTGTTGAAAAGAGAAAAAGTTTCGTCAAAGTGGTGTCAGAGTCTATTTGTCATGATCCGCATTCCGTAATTCAAGTCAAAAGGCTTGCCAGTATAGTCAGAATTTACGGACCAGGGCATGCGGTAGACCTGAGCGCAAGCCTTGCCAAATACATGATGATTTGCCGGGACTAACTTTCTGAAACTTTACACATGGAAGCATCTTCAATTCTAACAACTCTCACAGCTCACTATTTTCATCTTAGTTAACTATGAGAGTAAAAAATGAGCAGAAACTGTTGCTCCTGTTCGCTTAGGCTCTGCAGTGTGTTAACAATTTCGCAATGTGGAGAGCTCCTTCTTGCAGGAATCCCCAGCTTCATTATAGCATAATAAATTCTTACATTAGGTGGGCATTAGGTGATGCCTTTTCTTGAGGAATATGAATAAGAATAAAATATTTTGCACAGCAGTTTTAGCACTAGGAGTTATTCTGAAAAGTCTTGCTAAACAATTGAGCTTTTTTCAAAAACTTTCGCATGGGTGATAATTTTTCCCTTGGCCCCCCTTCACTTTCCAACCTCTGTCGGAGCCTCTGATGCTAAGAATAGACACCTTGATTGATTAGAATTAGAGTACAAATGATTTGTTACTTTGAAAATCAAAATTTGCTATCACGATTATCATTAATTACCGCTTGTATTTTTTAGAAACTGAAATTACCATTACATTTATTCAACATAGCCGTATATTTTATGTTACCGCGTGCCTAAGTTCTGCGCTCACGCTACGCCACTGCATCCACGAGCCTTCTCTTTAACAACTTTGAAATGTTGTTCCCAGTTCAAACCATCATCTACGATGATTCTAAGTGACTGTCTCTGCTTGACGCGCTTTATTTCTGAGTTGTTTAGTATTAGCGGTTCAAAGACATCAATTTTATTGACTTTTCGGGAATGACCAATCAGCATGTATTCATGTCCTTTGCCCTAAAATCTAAATATTACACATATATCATACTTTCACTTCTAACTGAACATCCATTTGTTAATGCCAAATCTCCCTCCTAATAGTTTTGCAATATTTTCCCAAAATGGCACCCATAATTCTACATTTTTTTTCAAATGGCACCCATAGTTCCGCACATAATCCAAAAACTGTGACCAATAATTCCGCACTTTTCAGAAAAAAGGTAAATAAATAATGGCACGTCCCCGTACCTTCAAACATGTTAAAGTAACCCCGAGTACCGTCCGGTTTTCTCTGATAACTTTTGACTAACTAGATCTATAGGACTGATTTCACTTATAAACATAACAAATACCATAGCTTCGCTGTTTTTTCATATTTTCATAGATAAATAAAAATTCCAAGTAATATGCAAGTCTTCGAAACTTAGACAAAAATGTGCAGTTTGTGAAAACAGCCCTCCGGTTTTCGCAAAAAACAGCCCTCCGGTTTGTCGAAGAAATACACCAAATTTGGCGCAAGTGCCCCTTTTAACGCAAAGATCTTTGGCGTAACATACATGTTTTCCAGTGTGGCCCTGAGAGAGAAACAGTGATTGGCCTTTTTTAATGTTTTACAGCGTTTAAAGTGTCTAAAACTACAACTTTTCTCCACTCTTAACTAAGAGCACAAAATTTATAAAGGAGTTACCAAAAGACTACCTTGGGTACCAGACTCAATATACATAAAATAAAATACTATTATTTTATATAGCGAGTCTGGTACCCAGGGTACCAAAAGACGTACCCCTGGGTACCAGAGCAACATTGATTCGAGCACGGAAATAGAAGTTAGGAGCGTAGAAACTGAGGTACGTCTATCTGATATGAAGGGATGCTCTTATGCTTCTCTGCTCCTATCTTCTATTTCATCGCTCGAAATTTGTGGCTCTGGGGCCCACGGTACAAGAGATGGTGCAATAAATTTAAAATATTTAGTAAAGAGTTTCCAGGCAAAATCAAATTCTAATAGGACAAACGTTTTTCGTCAAATAATTGCTTTTTTCTTCTAGCTGAACTTCGTGGTACAATTTCGCGTGGCAAAAGATTTTCAAATGTTCAATTACACGAACTCTTTTTTGTGTATTTTGGACATTGTATGCCTGCAAGATGTTCTACACGTGCAGATACAAAGACTCAAATGAGAATAATCTTCCTCGTCCAATAGTTTTATAATTGTTGTCAGTTTATGTTTTGGCCCATTTTGAACCAATGATGTCTGTCGAAAGAAACCATATTTTGCCAAAAAAAGACAAAAACTCAACTGGCGAAACAAGTGCTTTCCTACCAAAGAGATAACATAAACAACTTGGGCGATACTGCTGCACGGGAAGCTGTTGAAGGTTTCGTGAACAAAATAATCAGGCTTTCGAGATACAGAAAACTTACGAGTCTCGAAAGGTCTAAACAATTAGCCTTTTAAGCAGTATGCCAAGGCCTAAAATCTAAAGAAGACAATTGTAATTTTAAATATTGATAGGTGTAAGTTTCTAAAGAAAAAGTTAAAAATACATGATTAAAAAAGTATTTCTTTGCATTAGCATTTTAATACGTTTATTTTTACTTTGGTCTAGGGAATGTTTGAGCTTATGAGATATCTCACAGGGGCCTAGTATCATAACCTGTAACCTTTATCACATGGGAACATGCTGGAACATTCTTTTCACATTTCTATGCATGAGGTAGTGTCTTATGAGGGTGAGCTGTTTGCTTTGCCCTTTGAGAAGCAGGGATGCAGAGAATCTTGGAAGAGTCTAGGATTATAAGTTTACTTGGGATGGTCATGATTTAGCAAAGAAAAATGATTTGTATGAACCAAACAAAACCTGGTCGTAAACAAATCGGTTGAATAGTTGTATATCTTTTCATTTGCCATTCCCTGAAAAAAAACTTGCAAAATTTCTGTTGATCGATAGGAAAGGCTCTGTTGCTTCCGAGAAAAAATTATTTTCAATTAGATTGTATAATTTAACAATTTGTAAATCTGTCCTTCTTTGGAGTACTGCTCTCATATTTAAGATGGTGCTCCTAACTCTTCCTTGTGTCTCCTTGAAAAAGTCCAAGCAAAAGCCATTCGCCTCATCAACAACTGCACCCTTACAAAGTCATTTCAGCCCCTTTCCCATCAGCGCTGTGTAGCCGATCTCTCAATCTTTATAGATTTGCCGCGGACATTGCTGTCAGGAGATATGATCCCAGGTTCCAACTTTTTTCCACAACTCATTCTTCCATCCTAGATCTTGTAAACTTTGAAATACTCCATCTTCCTCCTGCTTCCCTGACTCTTATAACTTGTCTCTTATAAAACAAAAATCAACAAGCTTGATCTTTCCTTCCTCTCTTCCATATTCCCCTCTCTTGAATCGATACAAAAGACGCCAGCAGGCTCACACCACCCTTCCCCTCCCTTTCTCAGGGGGAAGGGCTTTCTTTTAGAGAGAAGAGAGGGGTGTGTTGATAACATGGAGTAGAGTCAGGATACGGAGGCTTTCAAATGTAAAGAACATGCGCAATTCAGACTTTAGCTTTAGCGAGAGTCGAAAAGAAACTTAAATCTGAACGAAACTTACTCGAAACGGAACTTAAAGTTTAATTTCGTTGTTATGGACTGAAAAGAATACAAGAGAAAAAAACACAGGTTGCAGCACATCAATAACTCGAGAAAAACAATTAAAACATCATAATCTTCACAGTTTAATATCATATAAAATCTCTAATATTCTATAAAGTATTTCTAATAATCTAATAAACTATTGAGTAAGTTTATATTAATTAGTGCTTAGTTATATCATATTTTATAGACGATATCAATTATTAATCTTTTATAACAATCTTAACGAATATTCTCCTATACAGCGATAAAAATAATTATAAAAAAGATATAAAAATATTTAAGGATGAGTCACTTTGAAGACCAACGAAACAATTACTAAAATGAATAAGAGAGAAACAACTAAAACCTTGAGAAAAATCTCTAATTTTGAATGAGTTGCTGTTGGTGGATACGTAAAAAATACCTCAGCCGCGTTTACATTCGGCGAAGAAATTCCGTGATCACCTTTGGCAGTACTTGGAAAGTCTAGAAAAAAAGAATTCAACTGCGTTTCAAAACACTTATTTGCATGAGCTATTAAGGTCGTAGGTAAGGAGCGCAAATGGTCCTCCTTTTAAATTAACCAAAAACACGGACATACCGACAAAAATGCTGATATTTTCTATGAAAATGCATTAGTACGGTCGGAGCCTTGGAATCCCATTAATGTCTTGAGAAGAAAGTATTTGTTCCTTGATTTACATGTTAATGTACTTATTGTTATTTACAAATTCATTTCAAACCAATACCAAAAAAACTGTTGATATTTTAGTAAGGCCTTAAAATAACAAACTTAATTGCAAAAATCGTTTTGAAAAGATAAAGTAGTTAGAAAGATATCAAAAGTTGAAAAATATACCAATGGTGGAAAGGGCAGGTCTGCTGAAAACACAATCTGAGGGTTACATAATGAGAAATAAAGTTTGATTGATACTTTTTCTTACAATTATGCAAGAATGTTTGCAAGTACGTTGTCTTCACTCGCTAGAAGCAAAACGTAGCTTTGCAACAGAAGGCACGCAACAGCATGAAACACTGTTGCATCCCTGTATGTTGAATCCATCATTTCATAACATCATCTTATGACCTTTCATTTCATGATAATAAAATGGACAAAAACATGTTTTCTCAAGTAACGACAAAAGAAGCCCATTGAAGATAAAATAAGGTTTAAAAGTCACCTGGCGTGAAAAGACTAGAATTCTCCTCCTTAATGAAGGCAGTTTCAGTTACGTCATTGACTTTGCTTCTGCTTTTGTATTTGTTTTCTTCAACGTTCTTTTCAATTGCACAGTAGTTCTCCACAGTAGGCCCATTACTTTCAAAAGGGTGCGCATCTGTAACAACACCAGCTCTTTCTCTTGCCTGGGCCACAAAAATAATAGTTTCAAGCTTTTCAAGATACAGTCATAAAACGGATACAAATAATTTTCTCTTATCGGTTATTGTGATTACTTTACCCTTGGTAGGACAGCCTCATAAATTCGAGCACCGACATTCAAGCAGGGAGCGGGGAAGCTGGGAAGTGCGCTCGAACTTATGGTTACTCTAGACAATGAGACAAACAAAGTCTTCACTTGTACTAGTAATCCATCCAAGACTAACAAGCCAGATCATCAGCGAATTTTCAAAAGCCTTATGAAGAACTATGCATATAGGGAAGGCACTTCCAACATCATTACTTTTTATTCAATCCGGCAAAAATCTTCTACAATGCTCGCAACGTTGAAAAGCTCGAAATATTTGAGACCTGGAAAGACATATGACGTAATGCCATAAAATTGTTCTTGGTGGCATCAAAAATACAACAGTAGGTTTTTGTGACCTAATGGGCATTGCAATTAAAATGGCAGAGCCAATATCAGGATGAATTGAAGGTGAATACAGGTAAAAAGAGCGATGAAATTTTGGCAATGGAAACTGTAAATCCCGAAAAGAAAATTAGGTTTCTGTTTGTTACAGCCTCTAACACTCGATTACTTGAAAATATAAAAAAAACAGAAAACCATACATTAAGTGCCAAAAATTTCGGTGGGATTTATTTTCGGTGAAACAGAGCCACCGAAAATTAATCCCACCGAATTTTTTTGAAAACAAAATTTTTTCTTACCGAAATTATCAAACACTAGAAAAATCTCGTTATTTGTCGATGGGCTTTGAAAATGACGAAAAATTATTTCCTTGATGTTGTTTGAGTATTACTATTCATCCAATACATGTCCATCTTCAGCACATCAACAAATAATGAAATCCAGTTCATCTTTATTTTCTTCTCTTTCGCCCTTTATATACAAGAAATTACAGCTCTCTATGGGCTGAAATAATGCTTCTAATGGCTCTTCACAAATTCTTCCAATAATTTTTTTTGACGTTCCATGGCTTTCAATTTGGGCGCCTTAATTTCTAACTCACTATCGATTCTGTAAACGAACTGTTATCGCTTCCAATTTATTTCCCCCATAGGTTATAAAATATGAAATAGGAAAGACCTCCTTTAAATAAGAGTTCATAACATTCTTGCCTACTTTTCAGTTCCATTATTCGGCGACATTAAAGTATTCGATTTTTGTAACTTTTATTACTGCACTGAAGGTAATTTCATGTTGAAGATAGAAATAACTGACAGAAAGTGTTTCGTTTCTTTACTCACCAAAATTTTTCAATTTTTCACCGAGATTTGCACCGAAATGTCAAAAATATGACCGAAAGTTTTTTGACCGAAAATTAATCTACCGAAATTCTTGGCACATGTTTAACTGTAAGACATGCAATCATACCAATTTCGAAAGCTCGGTCCAGTCAGCTCTATACAGTAAAACGATTTCTCCAAACAACTAAAAAAATTAAGAAATTTCTATTAAACATTTTTAACACTGAATTCCAAAGGAAGTAATCATCAAAAAAGCAAACAAGTTCTTGAACTTTGCAGTGAAGATGTACCCAAAAAGGGGCAAAAAGAGTTCTTTTCGTGCCTCATTTGGATTTCAGAAGAAAAGAGCTGGAGTAAAATATCAAGAAAGATCAATAGTCACCAAGAAAACTACTTAAATATCACAGCTTGATTGGGTGATGACTAATACTCTATAACATGGAAACATTCCAAATTGTTATGTTTGGAAAGAAAATGATAAACATGATTGGCCTACACTGACCATAGACTAAAAATGAAAAGAAAAACTTAAGGATATGCAAATTATCGAGTCCGCCTTTATTTATTCAAGGTTCGATTATATCATTTTTAATGTTTATGGTTTATAATAAGGTGGCCTTAAAAGGTATTGCGCAGAGGTGTATATAGAACATACATGTTTACTCGGCTTCCGCGATGTATTCATTAAACGTGAACAAAACATGCTTACATAAAAAGAAGTCTGGGTCTAGTGTCCTTCATGTGCTTAAATACCACATCATTAAGGCTTGCTGTTTACTTCGACAAATATTATGCGGCATGGTAACCAATAACTTTTACTTCTGTGTAGTTATTGCTCTCGGTGGATCGTAAAAATAATCGAATAATAAAACGTTTGAGTTACTCGATTTTTTTAAAAAAAAACTGGATTTTGCCTCGGTTGTCCCTAGATATCAATTTTATCGCCTTTACCTATAAAATCAATTTAATCCAACAAAATATTGAAGGAAATGACTTAAACAACAGCCAAAAATAAAGTAACATCAATTTCAGAAGAATTTAATGAAATGAAGTACTTTTATCGGCAGCGTATTTCTAAAAATTCGCGAAGGTTCGAATTAGGAGAGGTTTTTTCCCAGAAAAATTATGTCATAAGAGTGTAAGAAGTTGTGGGATTCCAAACGGTTAAAAACATGGCATAAAATTGACCTTGTCCAAATTCGAAATGGATTAAACATAAAATTCATTGTATTTGATTTTATTTGATTGAGACGCAATGAATGTTGTTCAATAGGTCATTAAAAAATTGCTCTTACTTGGGACCACACTCCGGCCACTGCTCCTAACCAAAATCCTAAATATAAAACAATGCAAATTGAGAATATTCTGAAAACATAAATCTGTCGCAAGCATTTTATTTTTCAGCTTCTAAAGGCATCGATTCAAAACAAAAGAAGCTCGAATACCCAAATACGACGACCTCGTACTGATTTTGACAGGGGTTCGTCAACGGTCAGTTGTAAAAAATGGCCGCCAAAATCACATGAAACAACAGGTAAGGTATCAATGTCGCCATTTTATAAATACGAGCTACAATAATGATAATTTATACAATAATTTATAAATACGCTATTTTATAAATACGAGCTACAATAATGAGCGTCAAAGCAAAATGATAGCCAAATTGAATCAAATTTAAAAGCGACTTAGTAGTGATTGCTTGCAGGGCTTTTCAGTTCATTTACAGCTCCTTATTCAGTAGTATTTAGTCAAGAGCTGATATGGTCCTTAAGTGACTTGAAGATGCTAAAAGATAAGGTCTTACCAAGCACTCCAATGTTTGCCTTGAACATCAACAGAATATACAAGGGTATTCCAACACACATGTAGCCTACAAAATTTATCAATGCGCCGTACTTTTGATATCCAATACCACGAATTGCTCCGATACATATCGTCTAAAAGTTAACCAGCATTGCATACAATATAGAGAAAAAAGATAAAAGTGTACATGCATATAAAAATATACAACAAATAAGTGAAACATAGACAGATGCAGAACAGAACAGAACAGAACTAGAGCATAAGTTTCACTATCGATAAAATCGCAGCTTAAAACAGAATTTAAAAAAATGTTTAGTGAAGCACAGGAAAAAGTCTGGAAACAATTTTTCGGATACTATGTATTTTTCTTCTCAACATTCCTGAAGGGTTAAGGGGTCGAATCACCTGTAATCCTGTGTACTAATTTTGGCAATATATAATTCCTTGCAAGATCATAACCCTCCTTTACTCTTCTTTATAATACAAGTCTACAGATAGGCAAAACAGGGTACATATTGATATATACGAAATCTAAAATCCCCATCGAACACCTTATTGCTTAGGCGTTCTTTTTAAAAAATTTACCGCTACCGGTAAAAAAACCGAAACGCTACCCCCTCCCCTTAAAACAGTGTTGGTTTGAGAACACCCCTTTCCTTCATCAATGTGTGAAATCCATTAGACCGATCCAGCAACATTGCAGAAACCAACATTGTTCAGAACGGGAAAGGGAAGCAATAGAAAATGCTCAAATGTTTAGAGCAATGTACAAGGATTGTAGCTTAAAGGAACAACATAAAAGTACCTGCAATCCATCAAAAATTTGATGTGATGCTGCTAAAACGATAACGTCTGATACCATCTCTATCACAGCTCTGTGGGGGAAAAGATCTACGTCATTAGTACCCAAAAATTTTAATTTACACGAGAAAAACAATGATGGAAGAATAGATGATATCCTAGAGTAATATCATTAGTACTTCTTTATAAATACATCGCATCAAAATCAGACTCAAACGCGAAAAGGGGGAGGTGCTTATTCAGGGGAGGGATGCTTAATCAAATCTCTATCTTTTTCAAAGGGGAGGGCTTAATTGACACGCAAAAATTATTTTCTAAATAACAAGATTTTAAACCTTAAAAAAATAGAAAATAAGTAAACTAGAGGAAAAAGCATTTTAATAGGTGCTCTAAAACGAAAACACCTTGTAATCAATTCGGCTTCATAATGGGGAAGGGGTGGAAGAAATATCTAAAAATAGATGGTCAAGATTCAAGAAAGGGCTTGACTATACCACTAAGGTTTACACCAACAGATAATCATAATGTGATCAAAACAGAAAAGAATTATGCAACAGGAATACTCAAGGGCAAAATGGATGACGAACCGATCACTTGTAAATAAATAGCCAATAACATCTTTGGTTGCAGCGACTATCAAAACAATTGACACTGTAAATGCCGCTAGAACCAAAAAAGAATAACTACATAAATATATACAGGAAAAGAGCTTATACAAGCGCGTTTAAAAAGTTTGGCTGAAACATATCTATAAAAACCAGCCTTGAAGTCGTAAACTTTTAAGATATAACACCACTACGGTAAACCTAACACGTGGTAAATATCACCACTACGGAAAACCTAACAATCCAACCATCCTCATAACATAAACAAAAATCTGCCAGCAGCAATCTGCAGACGCATATCTGACACATCATACGATAAAGAGATCTTTCACCAAGCTATATCTAAACATAACGAAGCACTTAAATCTAGATGAGCTGCAATACGTCAACGAGCCCCCTAAAGCTAAAAAAAGCGTCATTGACCCTTCCTTACGCAATACTACACGGTTTTAATATTAGAAACAAAACTCATCCCCAAAGAGAACAGCCACCTCGGTCTTGCCGATCTAAAAGTACAACTAAAACCTACGATCCTGCTATCGGGCAGCATATATCAAAAAACCCAGTTTGTGAAAAAAAACTATAATGGCGACATGTTTCAGATTATTGGTAAAGCCCGATCGTCGTTCCATCTAGCAGTTTTGGAATCTATCTACATAAGCGCGAAAAACCCGCTACTGTGTAGACAAAAAGGAGTTCGTTTTCACCTTAGGACTCCATTGGTAACATTCTAATAGGCAAGCGGCACTGATTGGTCAACCTCTACAGTCATGTGCTCGCGTTTCTGATTGGCCTATTTCGATCCACAAGTGGGTATATATATTTCCTAGCGTAGAGTTTTCGATCTATGTTCTGACGTTTAAAACTCTAAAGAGTGTCAGACAAAAAGCTTTAGTTTACTCAAATGTTTGCTTTTTTCAAAGCCATTTTCAAGTTTTGTACCACCAAAAGATAGTTCTTTATATGTTTTATACTTGTTTCAATCCTGTGTAAAAGTTTCTCAAGTGGAATCATGGTCCCTATATAAAGTTCTCAGTGCACGTTTGTGGGTCCTATAAAATTCAATATTTGCGGCTTTGCTACAAAATAGCCAGACGCCAGACCCAAAATAGTCAGATTACATTCTGACGCTGTAAATCAAAAGTGTTTCGTTATTCGAGTATTTCATCGGTCAAGCTTCATAAACGACCTCTCTTTATTTTGACGTAATGTTAGGGGCGTACTGTCGTGCATTAAAAATTAAAAAGATCATTATGAGTATGATCGATCGATCGTGTCAGAAAATTTGAACTATTTGTCACGCTGTCGTGTCATGCAATCGTGTCATTGCACTAAGGCATAAAATATTAATATGAACAAGGAAGGAAAAGCTTTATCCTCATTTTAAAGAAACGAATCTTAAATTTGACGATGATTAAAACGTTTCTGCAACCAAAATACGAATGTTTAAACCCTGAAAAATGATAAGATCACTGCATACCTGACACTAAAAAACCAGCTTTCACAGAATGCTTCGCATATTGAGGAAGCCCTGCTCCTAGAAAGCTACCAACTCTGACAGCGATGCCAATTGCGATACCAAAAGATACCTGAGGGAAAATGACAGAACCCACAATCAAATGGATTAATAATAAATTCTTATTCAGGAAAAAGTACAGTCAATCTTTTGGTGGTACAAAACTTGAAAATGGCTCTGAAAAAAGCAAGCATTTGAGTAAACTAAAGCTTTTAAGCCTACCAGATTTGAAGCCTTTTAAGCTTATAAGATAAGATATATTTTACTCAAATGTTTGTATTTTTCAAAGCCATTTAAAAAAGTGCAGTATCAACAAGAGATGCGAATCAAACCAACATTTCAAGGTTAAAACTCCATAAGGCAATTTTGCAAGAGACCATGCATAGTGACTTTTTCAATGGAAAACATCGAGAGACAGAAGATAACCTGAACACAAAAATCACAACGTTGACAAAGAGAGTTAACACTCTTATAAGAAAAGATAATATAGTTCATAGAAAGGAATAAGAAAAGAAGGCAAAGAAAAAATAGATAATTAAGTGACAACTAAGATGATATGAATTCGAGAAATTAACAATGATAAGATATTTAACAATGGTTCGATACTATACAATAATTTGATATAAAAATAGACAGATTCACAGGTTAAAGGCAATGGACAAATACTGAAGTGGGTTAAGTCATCTGCCAATCAAAATTGGCCAATCAATAAGCGTAGTATTACCCACACGTTCATTCATTGGCCAATAAATGATTGATAGGTGGCTCACGCCCCCTTTTTTACGGGATACTTCAATATTTACACAAGTAGCCTTGATATACAATACAGTAAAAACCACTGAGGTTTTGCTAACATTTTTATTGTTTAGCAGGTCCTTCATTCTTCTCAGGGCTGTACTGCACAAACTAGTTGCTTTGATTTTCACAAACACTATTCGCTGGGTTTGTGCTATCATATGCTTTCAAAATGAAGTTGATTGAAGCTCGAAAACGAGCAGAAATACCTCTCTCCTTTACTTACAAAATATATAGATCCGGCGATGTATAATGACACAACCATAGCTGCTTGCTCCACGTTTCCAATAATACCTAGGATATATGTTGCAAATTTTAAAAGATCGCAAATTGTTTTCACAAAATGGCAGCAATCAACTTGATTGATAACCAGACCGGTGGAGATATGGTAAACATGATTGATATGATATGATATGATATGATATGATATGATATGATATGATATTATATGATACGATTGATATGATATAATATGATTGATATGATATATGATATAGTTATGGTATATAAAATGATATGATATTATATGATATCAAGAAAGAAGAGATAAGTGAAGAAAATAGGTACCCATTAAAATGATGGCCAGTTCGTAAACAATCCATTCCATTAACGTCATGCTGGTTGCTGGAATAGCAAGAGAAAAAAAATCCGTCCATTGAGATAAGCACTCTCTTGACCAACCTGAAAGATTCGAAGAGGACTGTTTTCAAAAGAAAGAAAGAAAAAACTATGAAAAAATCTCAAACTTGCGAGTTAAAGGAACAGGCTTTGTAAGTTTGTTATACTATGCAATATTCTATTTCATAGGTAACATGGCACATCGATGGGCATCTAAAAGAAACTTTGACTGATTCACATGTTAGGTCTCAATATGCCTGGCAATCTAGTCTTGTTTTCATCTAATGAACTGTTGAAATGCGTATGGAGGGTCCTCGCTCCTAGTGAATTTTTTTCCATTTCAAAAACGTCAGTAACAGCTCTGATAAAAACGGTCTAAGGCAAAAAAAATCAGGAATGCCCCAAAATTTTCACAACTGTACCAAACATACGCCCTTCACCATTGTACACTTGTCACTAGTTCCGATCAACTTTGCCTTATGCTATGGTGTGTACCGTGAAACAAGGGAAAATTCTCAATGCATGCCATAAATGCCAATAACAATTCTCTTGATTAATGTGGTGATGGTGGTGATTCACAGATAAATTGGTTGATATAGTAATCAATTCATGGCTTTGATGGAAGATGATATTGACGCGAGGAGGAAGATGAAAATGATGATGATGATAATGAACAGGTAAATGGTTACTGGAACATAATATTATTGTATTGTAAAAGGCAACATACCATACCAGGTTTTTTCGTGAATTTTTTTCACGTAAATAAAGACGAGATTGAAGACACAAAAAGAAAAATATGACAAATCCAAAGCAAGCGCGGCACCCCTGAAAAGTAGAAAATTTACCCTTAGCTTTATGGGCGATAATTCTAATACATACAACAAAATTATCTGATAATGCTCCAAAAGGAGTCATTAAAATGCGATATATATACTAGACAGTTGATCAGACCATACCCAATTTAAAAAAATGGCAGATTATTAAGCATGGAAGATGTTCTGTCCTTGAAATTCAAGATCGAGTGGAAATTGAAAAAAAATTTCATTGAAAGTGTTATGCTTAAAAAGTGTAAAAATAATATTCTGCAAAAAAAATACAACATTTGGGAAATAATGCAAGTATTTGAACAAGATGTCACTACTTAATATTATTGTCCGGAAGTTGGAAGAGGTATTAGAAACATAGAACTATGTTAAGTTAAACTCCACAAGAAAAGAAAGGAAAATATTCTAAATTGGGCTACTACAGCATAAGAATCTCCTTGAAACCTTCAATTACTCAAAGTTACAAATCCAATCCAGGTGCTTGTGTGAAATTATTTCGTGTGAAATATACCCCTAGCATATTAAGGTTTTTCTCTCGCGTAAAGGTTCCCAAGAAGAAATTATTCTTTGCCACCATGCTTTGGTTCACTGAATCTGTCGATGCACCATTACATTAAGTTGTCTCTATACTTGATGGGGTCAAGAAAGATATTCACCAACATATATTCAAACGGTTGTTAAACTATTTATCATCTATTGAAAGAAATCAAAGAAACTCTGTCACAGAGGGAGGAAAAAATAGTAAGAGGCAAGGCACAAACAAGTCTAGTTTATGGTAATAGAAAGATACATAAGATTCGAATTAAGGGGGCAAACCTAACACTGTGCATGGTTTTGGGTGCTAAATATTGTCAGTGCATCTATAGGTTTAAAAAATGTTTTTAGAAGCAACCCCAAGCAACGATGAAATTAAATTAGCGAAAATACGGTAACAGCTGGGTGGTGAATGCTTGCAGCCAAAGAGGTAGTACTTGATCACTGTACACAAAGCTTATATTATTCTAAAATGTTAAAAAATTATAAATCTCTTACCATATTCCAAAATCAAATTCATAGACAAAGACGTAACAAAAGACTCCATTGATAACAAAAGCAAGAAGTGAGCCAATCACAGTTGGGTAAACAATGTTCTGTAACCAAACATCACAAAAGTTACCACATTTAGTATGACAATTCCCAAAATGGATAACATTTATAAAGGAAACACTAGGACTTCGACATGAAGATTTTTGCAAGATTCTAGCCGAGTGTTATAAGACGATGTGTCTATGACTTCAATGTAACAATCCGATAATATTCTTACTTTATGCCAGGCCACTTGCATATTTATTTGATACGTTAGGCGAAGAGCCACTAACCCCTGACCACCTGATTTTTTGGAAGATAATTTTCTTTTTTGTTGATGATATTTGTGGTAAGGTGGTTGAATTGAATCCTGTAAAAGGTTTTTTATTACGAAAATTATTCATTGAAGTAGGTAGCACATTTGCAGATTTGGGTGGTCAACCAGCTTTGTTTATTGGAGGAAGAACACTAATAAAGGTGGCGAGATTGGTTATGGTGCAAGGATGTTTTAACATTGGATAGTGGAAAAGGCAAAAGTAGCTAGTAGATTTGATAAGGGGGAAAGTGGAGTTTGTTCAAGGACAGGTTGTGAATGTAAAGGTAGCTCATTATTTAAATCGACATAAGATTGCATCCTGGAGCTTTGTATCTAAAATGGTAGAATGAGAATGAGTGGATTTGGCGAGAAGGTGAGCAAACCGCCGGCGCTGGTGAGTTGATCTATTGGAAGTATGTGATGCTATGTTTTATAAGTTATGCCATATGGTGATGTTCAGTTTTGAAAGATATCTTGGTCTGTTTTTCTACCCCTTTGGCCTATTATTAGAGGCAGCTCAGTAAAAAATTAACACAAAAACATTTATTGACGAATCGTTTTTGTTATCTTTATCTATACAACTCAATGTGATGTTATGAGATGTTTAAAAAGGACGTTTTAGGAGGATCTAAAGATATATTCATGTAAGTATGGATAATTTATTATCAA